>PVKA01019339.1:0-42240 GCA_004027165.1 Ctenomys sociabilis
AAAAAAAAAAAAAAACAAAAAAAAAAACAAGCAGATCACTACAAGTCTGATCGAGGAGTGAGACCCTGAACAGCCTGTAGACCCTTCCCTAAGATACAAAAAATGATAAATAAAGAAATAAATAAAATAAAATCAGTGAAACATTTTGCAGGTATAATTGTAGAAAGGCTCTAAAAACTGTAGATCATATCATTTTTACCTTGAGTCATGCTGTGCCTTCAGGTAAAATGCCTCTGGCCTCCCCTTCCTTTTCACAGGTATTTTCCTCACTGTTATACCCTTCAAGAAGAGCCAGGAGGATAGCTCTCATCACCTCCCCGCCCCACCCCACTGCCATTTCCATCCCTGTTCTGCACAGATGTTCTATAGCTATCCTTCGCCCCCAGTATTGTATTATGACTATCAGTTTGCTGCTTCTTCTCTGCTAAACTTTAACTTTGGAAGCTGGGGTTGGGTTCCATTTGTTATCACTGCAAGGCAAAGTACAGGGCAAAAGCAGTAAAAGTTGTTTAATAAACATTTCCTGAAGAAAGTAAAGAGTAATGTTGGGCAGTACTTGTGCTAAGTAGACCTAGGCAAGTAGTGGCTGTATATCAGGGCTGTATGGGGACTGGGTGGGAGTCGGCATAACGCCATGCACATACATGTGCAGCAAATAGTGGGAATGAAGGTGGGGGAACATGCTCACAACATGCTAAGAGTCTCTGGGTTTTGTTTTCTGCAGATACCCCCCGTACGGGCCTTGGAGTCTGTGGCTGGATTTTGGTGATCACCTCGTTCCTGTTCACACTTATAACTTTCCCAATATCAATATGGATGTGCATTAAGGTAAAGAGCATTTCACTCTGCATCTGAAAAAGGCTCAGCTCCTGCCCTACATAAATCTGCTGTGTGTGTGCAGGAGACACAGAGAGAACATATGTAGCTTGTAATTCTTTTTCCTTCATCTTCTCTTTTTGGGAATTTCATGCTACTTACCAGTTGGGATGAAATGTTAAAGCTTCTCTTTTATCCATTAATCAATCAATCCTTTTTAAAGTAAGATCACCGCTACAATTTTTCTATGAGTTGGGCGTGGTGGTTGCATGCCTGTAATACCAGCACTTAGGAGGCTGAGGCAGGAGGATCGCCTTGAGTTCCAGGCCAGCCAGGGCTGTATAGTGAGTCTGAACTACAAAGTGAGACTGTCTCAAAACTCTTTTTTTTTTTTTTTTTTTTTTTTTTTTCCTGGGCCAGGGATATGAGACAGAGCGGGGATGGCAAGGTTTGCCTAGTGGCTCGGCTTCTTTCTGTATGAGTTTTGCGATGTTTCCTCATTTGTGACATGGGAAGAGCTGGCCGCACCTGCTCCAGAGGCTGCTGTGTGGGTGGAGCACGAGCCAATGACTCATCACAGTGCCTGGCCCGTAAGCAGTGCCGACCAGGGCCAGTTATTTTATATTTAATAAAGTCTGGGTAAATAGCTACAGCGTATATATTCCTAAAAGGATGAAGTGTGTGTCAACTGTTTTCACACGAACTTGTTGTTATAATGAAGGGAATCAAAAGAAGCCAGGCAAGGTGGCCCCCATAAGACGGTGGGGGAGGTCAAGTTCCAGCCTAGCCTTTGCTATCGTGGAAATTTAGCAGAGCCCTTTCTCTAAATAAAACATTAAAAAGGGGGGTGTAGCTCAGTGCAAAGCCCCAAACTGAATCCTGACATTTCCACCAAAACAAGTTTTTAAAAAAGGAATCCGGGAAGGTAGTTCAGTGGCACAAGTGCCTGCCTGGCAAGTACAAGGTCCTGGGTTTGATTCCCACTACCAAAAAGCAAACAATGCTCTTGGGGAAAAAAATAAAAGAAGGAATCAGAAGAAAAACTAAGGTTTTTTTTTTTTTCTGAATAAATAATGCATGAACATACTGACTCATAATGACTAATACTAACAACTCAGGAATGATGTGATGGGTTTGTTTCTATTCTGTACTTTTCCGATTTATGTAATGAATATATGTTGCTCTTATAATCAGTCAAAACCTAGTAAATAAAATCTAGGTGTGGTAGCACATTCATATAATCCCAGAACTCTGGAGGCTGAGGAAAAAGGGTCACTGTGAGTTCGAGACCAGCCTGGGCTACAAAATGAGCTCAAGGCCATCCTGAACTGTATAGGGAGACTCTGTCTCAAAAAGAAAACAAAACAAAACAAAGAAACAGATTTTAAAAAATCCTAGTAAATAAATATCATGCATGGAGAGGTTAAATATTGGACATACTTAAAGATAATATCTGGATATAGAAGAAAAATGTGGAAAGATATTAGAATATGGGGCATCTAACCTTTTCAGAAGAAAAGCTCTGTGTGTAAATGTTTGTGCTCTTCCCGCTAAACTGTCATTCGCGTCTTTCTTGCAGATTATCAAGGAATATGAGAGAGCCATCATCTTTAGACTCGGTCGCATTTTACAAGGGGGAGCCAAAGGGCCTGGTGAGTGCGGGGCTGGGCTTGCCCATCTGGATGCCAGAATTCTCCCTTGCAAGGGCTTCTGCTCTGTCGATTTAGAAAGAGTTTGTGGAGTAGAAGCTGTGGTGGAACACCAGCCCGGGCCCCAGCTAATCTCACTACAGACCCCCTTCCCTTCTCTTCCTGCTCTGTCCCTTTCCTTCCGGGCCAACTGATAATATTATCTCCAGCCAGGAATAAATAGCTACAGCTATGCAAATGGGAGCATGAGAACCCCTGTCAAGGAAAGGCCCTTAATTATGCACTTGGCAAACTCCAATTGATCTGCTAGTGCATTCCAGGCCCCGGGAATTTGAGAGAGGCCAGAATAGCCCCTTCCCTTGGGAATCTTCCTATGTAAGGGTGGGACAGCAGCGAGGTGTCTCTGCAAACACATGGCCTCCCACTGTTCTTGCCCTTTGCTGAAGCAGCTGCAAGAGTCCTCTTTGGTGAGTGTCCTTAGTTGTGCTGCTGTGGCTGCCTAAGTATCCTGAAACAACCCAAAATATTTACCTTCCGTGGTCACTTTGTCTGTGGGGGAGACCCAGGAGTAAGGCGGGTGAGTCCACAGCCAGTCTGCTTTGCCATTCCGTGGCACTCACCATATTTTTTATCACACCTCATGAAGACACACAGAGGATTCTAGAACAGCTTCTGAAATGTCAAGAATGATGGGAGAAATATGTTCCAGGCATGGGGGAAGTATTTGAAGGAGATTAGTGGCAATATGTCTTCTATTGTAAGAACTTTTAAAAATGTAAACATTCACTGAGTATCTGCATCATACCTGGTACATTGTATGGGACAAGTATTGTGGTTAAGTAACTACAGAGAGCCAGAGAAGTGAGAAACCCAGAGATGAGTGACTGGCCCAGACTCATGGCGGGTGAGCCATGTTCCCTGGAGATGACTTCCCAGCAGAGGCTTGAGGCAAGCACAGGGGTAGCCACAGGCTGGTGGGCTCAGTAGAAATGACAACATTATGTACAAAGCACTGTAGGGAGAGCCTTGCAGATTCAGGGGCTGGCCAGCAGCTCAGCCCGGTGTAAGCGAGGTTCTGAGGACAGAGGCTGTGGCTGAAGAGGTGAGCGAGGCAGGTCCTTCAGGACCACGGTGGACAGGGTTCCAGTCACTGGGGAAGAAGGCTGGGTTTGCAGCAGCAGAAGTGGGGCATAGGAGAGAAGCTGGAAGAACAGCTTGGAAGCCATTGCATTGGTCCAGGGAAGGAAGAAGTTGACAGCAACAGCAGCGTAAGGAAGTGAACTCCTGGGGCCTTCATGGGAGCCTTCATGGTGGGAAGCAGCAAGCATGAGGAGGGAGGATAATTCTCTAGGCTTCTGGCTCCTGCAGGTGGTGACTGTAGCTGCCTGGCTACAAACCCGTCAAAATTGCTGGAGAGGTGCCAGTGTCTCTCTCACTCTGTGTGTATCTCTGTTGCAGGCTTGTTTTTTATTCTGCCTTGCACTGACAGCTTCATCAAAGTGGACATGAGGACCATTTCTTTTGACATTCCTCCTCAGGAGGTGAGCTTTTCTTTTGCGGTGGCTGAGGGATCATGCGTGAACATGATTTACACAATACAGGAAGACATTTTTGCCCTCCTCTCTTCTCCCCTCCCCTCTCCTCCTCTTCCTTCCCTTCCTCTTCCTTCTCTCCTCTTCTCTCCTCTCTTCTCAAGACAGGGTCTCACTATGTTAATCCAGGCTGGCTTCACACTTTCACAGTTACCCTCTGCCTCAACCTCCTGAGTGCTAGAATTACGGGTGTGCACCACCACTGTTAATTTTGAAAAGGTGGACACTTCTGTTTGTCTGTTTTATTTTATTGAGACAGGGTCTCCCTATGCAGTTCAGGCTGGCCTTGAGCTCACTTTGTAGCCCAGGCTGGGCTTGAACTTGCAATGATCCTCCTGCCTCAGCCTCCCAAGTGCTAGGATTCCTTCTCCTTCCCCAGTTCCTTGGACCTGGAGAGGGGCTAGGCCTCCTCGGTCCCTCAGTTGCCTTCTCACTATAACACAGAGGTTGTGCTAACAGGACCTGCTGTATAGACTGTTAGAAAGAACAGATGAGACAGCACGTGTGCTGTGAGTGCTTAGGACAGTGCCTGATGAACACCCAGCTACGACACAGTAGATTGGGAGGCCGAGGGGAGTGGAAATCTAACATCTTGACCAGAGTCACTGTCACTATTTTTACTAACCACAGTTCTCCTTAATGGGTTTTGCATAGATGATGCTCTTTAAATCAACAGTCATGATTTTGTTGTAGATAAATTGGTAGAAGCCAAAAATTTGAAATTACTCATTTGTCATTTTAGATATGTTTATCAATATTTTGTGTCTTTTTTTTTTTTTTGGCAATGTCACAAATACTGTCACAGTTGAAAACCACAGCAGAATCTCTAGGAAGTACAGAGTTGAGTTGCAGTACGATGAGGGAATTTCGTCAGCTGATGATGGTAGAGCCAGGACTGAAACACAGCTCTCCCAAATCGTGGTCTAGTGCCTTTCCCCAGGCTCCCTGCAAAGTGCACCCTGCATCTGCTCCATTGTGGCCCTTGAGAGATGATACCCATGTCCCAGCCTGTGTCTTAGGAGACGAAATAGCCACTGGACACTGACCTGAAAGGGCACTGAAGGAGGGACGGCAGAACACTTCTTCCTGGCTGTTCCCAAGGTCCTCAGCATGATGGTGGAACATGGCCAGCTTGCTTTCTCTTGCCACAAAATCAGAATTCAGCTCAGGAACTCCCTTGCTGGTACCAATCCAAGTAGTTGCTGAGGTCAGACTTCTAAGTCCTCCCAACCTTAGGCCGGCCGCAGTCATTGTTACCCACATCTGACAAGCACAAGTCTGAGAGCATCCCTAGGTTTGCTAGGAGTTTTCCCACCCTTCAAGGAAGGCCGACCCTCTGGAGGAGCCCCTCTCTTGCAGTTGCTTTGAGCTCAGACAGTTGCCCTTGTAAATGTTCCAGGCATCTGGCAGGGCTGCTGTGAGCTTTTCCCATCCAGCTGCTCCCTCCTCCCCAGCAAGCTGCCTAACACAGAGCAGATTGGAACTTGGCAAGCAATCCTTATTCTGATCCCCTGTGAACTCACTGTGAAGGGAGATAAACACTCTGCCCCCAAAATAGTCGGTGAGGAGCTGCGGCTTTGAGGGCAGAATCACAGTGGCAGAATCTGGCCCCGGAGTGACGCTTGTGTTCCCATCACAGCCTGGGAAATAATTTTCACACAAGATGGTAATAGACTGTGCTTTTTTTTTTACAAGTCCCCTGCTTCTCTCTCTTATTAAAGATATTTTTAGATTACTGAAGAAGGGAAAGGAGGAGGGTGATTGCTTTGATGCCTGGCAGAGCTAAATAACTGCTTGGCAACAGTGTCATTGCGGCTTTCCGTTTACATGGTGCCGTATGCTTTCCATAAGACTTTGTTGATACATTTCACAGATGTCTTTTAAATTGACTGATTTTCACAGAAATTTGGGGAAGAATTGGACAGTATTATTAGTCTTATGTCAGAAATGAAGGACCACCAACCAGGTCACATGGTTTGAAGTCCTACTCGGGGTCATCCAGAGGGAGCAGGCAGAGCTGGGAATACGGCTGGAACTACTCCGACTGCCCTTAGAAGGGCATAGTCTGAAAGAGAGGCAGACCTGTCAAGAGAAGATGTCAGGGAGCTAGGGAGATGGCTCAGTAGAATAAGCAATTGCCTGGCAAGATGTCAGGACACTGAAGCGTGGCGTGTGTCACGGAAGACCACTGGCTTCTGTTGAATGAGGCAGGGGAGTTTCACGGAGGAAAGCTGTGTGAAGCATGCGTAGGCAGGCGTTCATCTCCTGTTGGGAAGGAGAAAGGGGACTTTGGGGCAGAGTCAGGGCTAGTACAAGGGCCCTGGGATGTGAACACAGAGCGTGAGGGACCCACATGTGGCCTGGCACAGAATGTGTGCAAGAGTTGGAGAGAGAGGCTCAATGTGGAAGGACTTTGCCTCAAAAGTGGCAGAAAGCCACTGGAGCGTGATAGTCAGATATTACTGAACTAGGACTGAAGATCACAGCTGCGTAGGCCCAGGAGCTTCTTGACTTGTGCGGAGTTAAGTCCTGATAAACCCAGAGTGAGTTGAAAGTAACAAGCCGGGCGTGGTGGCGCATGCCTGTAATCCCAGCACTCGGGAGGCTGATTGTTGTGAGTTCGAGACCAGCCTGAGCTACAAAGTGAGCTCAAGGCCAGCCTGAACTGCATAGTGAGACCCTGTCTCAAAAAGACAAAAAAAAAAAAAAAAAAAAAAAAAAGTAACATTAAGTAAAAAATTCATTGAATACATCTATTCCACCAAACGCCGGTGTTGTATCAATGCATACACTGCAGAGTGGTATTTGTTTCTCCTCATGATCTTGGGGCTGATTGGGAGCTGAAGCTCACTGCCACCACCCAGGATCCTAAGAAAGAAAGCACTGCACATTGCTGGCTGGGAAAGAGGCCACAACTCAGAAACTGGAGTGGAGTGCCTGCTGAAGGTGAACTGATGTTACATCATTGCAAAACCAGATTGTCCTAAGAGAACTATCTTAATTCGGGGGCTATCTCTTTGTTTGGGAAATGAACTAAAAACAACATGAGGTAGCTTTTTCTAAAAAATGTCTACATTAACTCGTTCCAGTTAACAGGATCAGTGCTTTACTTGACAAAGTTAATGTCGATATCCGAAATAAAAATTAATAAAGGTAGCTCTTTGGGCATGGTTGGGCGGGACGGGGATTAAACCTGGGACCATCACACTGAGTTATAGCCTCAGCTCTTCTTTATTTTTTATTCTGAGGCAGAATCTTGATGTTGCCTTACCTGGGCTTGAGCTGCCACCCTCATGCCTCAGCCTCCCAGAGTGCTGGGATTACAGGGAAGCACTACCAGGTGCAGGTTAAAGATGGCTCCTGTGGTGGGTCAGGCATTCCTCTTAGCACTTCAATGTATCGACTCATGACGTCTAGCAAAAGTCTTGTAATACTATTATTAGTCTACAAATGACAAAAGTGAGTCCCAGAAAGGTTTAGTTTAAATACAAATTTAGTAATTTGTTTAAATACAAATTTAGCAATTTGTATTTCTATCTCCTTGAAACAAAATTCTGTCATGGCAAGCACTGTGATGTAGCACGCCATGCATATATTTTTCCCTGGACTTGTCTTATAAAAACATTCCCATGCATTTGGTCCCTGTGCTGTGCTATTTGTGGTTCCTCCGCTTCAGCTCTCCAGTGCCTCTGCTTCTTTATACACGCAATTCTTTCTGCCTCCAAGGCTGCCCACTCTCCCCTCAGAGTATTTTTATTCTGTTGTTCAGGATTCAGTAGGTCTCTCTCCTGCCACCCTTAGCTACCCACTCTTTGCCTCTTTTTTATTTTTTTAGTATTTAGTACAGGATCTACAGGGTCTCACTACACAGGTCAGACTCATAGTGATTCTCCTGTTTTCAGCTTCCCAAACACTGGAATTACAGGCATGTGGGCGCGCCGCCATGCGCAGTCTCAGTCGCTGTCTCGGCGCACCCAGGGCGGGGTTGGCTCAGCACTCGGGTGATTGAACCCCTTGTCTCTTGACTTCCTCATCTCCTTGGATTTAGGGCCCAAAGTTTTTCGTGCCTTTTCCCCAATCCAATATCTGCTAGTGAGCAGTATCAAAAAATTTGGGGCTCGATTGAATCAGTCAATGGATTGAAACAATACACAAACGTGTTGTATTAAATTCCTAAAGATATAATTAAACTCTGATACCGTATTCAAGAAAATCTGCTAGAATAACAGTCCTTGCAGTGGCATGAAAGGAATCTTGGTCAGCAGACAAAGCTGCTTCCTTCCTCCTCCAGGTCCTCACGAAGGATTCAGTGACCATCAGCGTGGACGGCGTGGTCTACTACCGCGTTCAGAATGCGACCCTGGCTGTGGCAAACATCACCAACGCCGACTCAGCGACCCGTCTTCTGGCCCAAACTACTCTCAGGAATGTTCTGGGCACCAAGAACCTTTCCCAGATCCTTTCAGACAGGGAAGAAATTGCCCACAACATGCAGGTAAGGGGTTCACGAAATCCAACAGAAACTTGAACAACCAGCACGGTGGTTTGAGAGCCTTTTGTCCATTCAAGTTGGGAGTCTCCGGCCCACTTTTCTCCTTTGGTTTTCTGTTCTCTATGGAAGCAGCTACCCCTTGTCACCCCGACTGCTCGTGAGTTCCCGACTCTAGATGCCTGCTTAGTTTCCTCAGCGTTTATTTTTCAATTTGTTTAGCACAATGGTTCAGAGGTCATTTTGCAAGACTGCAGACCAAGTCTTACTCTATGCACGAGTGCCACGATCGCCCTTCTACCTGTTGTGCACTCCAGTCTTGCTTCAGGAGTAGCAGTTAAGCCCGGCTTGTTCACAAAGATAAAGTGAATTCTTAAGTCTGAATTCTTCCTCTCAGGAAAACCTCATTAGTGCAAGATGCATGAGTTCGCTGGCTGTACACAACAAGTTCCTGAGACAGGACGATTTCCTTCCTGCACTTGCACTAAGGAAAGCGAAATGCAAAGAAGTAACATGCCTTTCACAACATCACATACCCCCAGGCTCAGGGAACTGTGAGGCTGGCTGTCACTTTTGTAGAAAAGTTGCACAGGAAGCCGTACCCAGCATCTGGATGGGTCAAGACCTACTGGTAGCTGCGACGGACTTCGGAGATGCACCGATCTCACGCATGCGTAGATCCCCTGTAGCCCTTTTAGGAGAAATTTTTGCGATTAGCTCTAGGAGCAGGTTAGGGATCGGCTCCCTGGTAACCGGCCCTGGCTCAGAGTACTTCTCTGCCACCCTCCTCCAGCATTTTCTCTGCTCCCTATCCCAGCGGCTGTGGGCACTGTAGGCATCTGGGTGGCAGCTGATCGTCCCCTGTTGTCTCCTAACAGAACACGCTGGATGATGCCACTGATGACTGGGGAATAAAGGTGGAACGTGTGGAAATTAAGGATGTGAAGCTCCCCACACAGCTCCAGAGAGCTATGGCTGCAGAGGCGGAAGCTTCCCGGGAGGCCCGAGCCAAGGTAATGTTTTCTCTTTGTTGGTTGTCTCAGTTATTCTTCTCTCTCTTTTTTTGGCGGAACCTGGGATTGAACTCAGGCCCTTGCATCAGTTGTTCTTCTCATTGAACTTTTTTTTTTTTTTAATTCCACAAAGCTCACTTAAAGAAGAAAAAATCCTAGTGCTTAATAAAGATAGAAGTCCTTCCATCACTCTGAATCTATTTCCCCAGAAGCCATACTCTTACAGGTTTTGTTTTGTTTTGGGTTTTTTTGGCAGAACTGGGAATTGAACTCAGGCCCTTGCACTTGCCAGACAAGTGCTTTTTTTTCTATTGAGCTGTCTCCTTGGCCCCTTTGTTTTTTGAGACAGTCTTACTGTGTAGTTCAGATTGGCTTTGAACTCACTACATAACCCAGACTGGTCTCAAATGCGTGGACTCATGTTCATCCTCCTACGTCAGCCTCCCGCGTGCTGGGATAACAGGTGCGTGCCACGATGCTTGGCCCTCTTAAAACTCAATGTTGTTTGGTTAGGCTGTTAGCTGACTGGCTTATTTTATGAAACTAGATTCACACCAACACATTGCTAGGCACCTTGCCCTTTTTGCTTAATAGTTCATGTGCATGGCACTGAGGACAGACTTGTTAAACTAATTTTGAAAAGAAGCTGGATGTAAGGTGTGCACCTATAATCCCAGCACTCGGGAGGCTGAAACAGAAGGATCACTGTGAATTCCAGGCCAGGGTTGGCAATATAGTGAGTTCAAAGGCATCCTGAACTACCTAGCAAGACTACTTCTAAAAAGAAGAAAGAGAAGAAAGAGTACCTTTTAAAGTGATAATGGGATAGCTCACCAAATCCAAGAATAGGCAGTGGGGGCCAGCCAGATAGCTCAGCGGACCAAAGCTCCTGCTCAGGCACAGTGCAGCAGCCAGCGTTTTTTGTTTGTTTGTTTGTTTGTTTTTAATGTTCAAGCCACGACATGCATTACATTTATTAAACCAATTTTGACATCTTTTTGAATAATTGGCAAACTGGGTAGAAACATTTTTAATTTACATGACATTTATCTAAATATCAAACTAAATTATAGCCAAATGCTTTAAAATTCCAAAAACACAAAAGAAGACAACTCTATTGAGCTCAAATAATATATCTTCTACAGATTGGATAGAGGGACAAACAAACACACAGAAGACAATCTGCTTATAAAATCAGAAAGCACCCAAGTATATTTTGACCCAATTAAATTATAATTTTTTTATTTGTAATTATTTTTCTATTTCTTATTTTTATTTGATTATTTTTTATTTTAGGGAAGGGGCTACAGGGTGTTCAGGGTCTCACTACTAGATCCAACTCGGAGTGATCCACCTGTTTACAGCTCACCAAGAGCTAGGATTTCAGGCCTGCGGCACCACGCACAATCTCAATTTCCGGGGTGGGGGCCGGTGTGGCGGAAAGGCAGGCCCCAGGATCCATCCTGGGCCGAGCAGTCAGTGTTTGATCCCTGGCATGCTGTCCTGGGTGCTGAGACAGCAAATGAGACTGGGCGTGGTGATGCACACCTGTAATCCCAGCACTTGGGAAGCTGAAAATAGGAGAATCACTACAAATCCAATCTGTGTAGTGAAACCCTGTAGATCTTATCCTAAATACATTAAAAAAAAAAAAGAATAGGCAGTATTTTCAAGCCTCAGCAGGATTCGCCATTGGGACCTGAAAGTAGTCAGGGCTCACAGGAGCCTTTCCTGGGCCAGGGCCAGGGCCAGGTCTAGTTGCAGATAGTTTGTGATGGATGACACTTGACTCCCAGGTTCACACACTGGCAGGTGAGTACCAAAGACACAGGCCAGTCCTGATTCCACATTCACAGAAAAGAGGTTTTCTTTGGTCTAACTTTCATTCAAGGGGTCAAGGGCAAGGTTTGGTACTAACACAATCTGGCCCCTCCCAGCCCTGTGTGTGTGTGTGTGTGTGTGTGTGTGTGTGTGTGTGTGTGTGACTATAGATTGAACACAGGGTCTTTGCACTGAGTTATATCCCTAGTGCTTTTATTTTTTTTAAATTTTGAGATGTGGTCTCACTCAATTGTCCAGGGTGGGCTCTAACTTGCTATCCTCTTGCCTTAGCCTCCCAGTCTTGGAATTATAGATTTGCACCACCACATGCAGCAGGAGGAGTTGCTGCAGCCTTGACAGATCTCCCAAACATATGGAACAAACCAATTTATCACCATTAGAAAAGAGTAGCAGCTGGTGATAATCGGCTGACCACAAAACTTTGTCCTTCCCTCAGGGTACTCTTTAAGCCCTTGATTGGTTAGTATAATTTCTTAACACCCAATAGAAGAGTAGCCCATCTTACATGCCACCTCTAGAATCTTACATCACCCTGAATTCTAAATTTTATTAATATGCTTATTGTTGCTTGTGATAACCACCTTATGATGCTAGGGAATCCTCGAGTGCCTTCCTTAAAAATCATCATTTTAGAAAACTAAGTTGTATGTTTATGATAATGTCGTAAGTAGTCCCTACTATCATCTAGCAATTTTAGAAAATTAGAAATTGATTTTACCTAGAATCTGTCATCAACCAAAAGCTCCATTTCTAAAACAGATTAATAGAAGTTGCCATGCAGAGACTAGCAGCAGTCTTTGTGTAGGCTCCTCAAAGATTGTCTTCCCAAGGTGACATCCCACACTTAAATACACTGCACCACATACACAGACAGAGCACTGTGTACCCCTGAACTTAGATTGGCCTCAGAATCAGTCCTTAGGAGCCAGGGAGACGGCTCAGTAGAATAAGTGCTTCCCTGGCAAGCACAAGAGTCTGAGTTCAACCCCTAGTTCCACTTAAAAAAAAACAAAAACAAACCCAGAATCAGTCCTTAGTGCTCCAAGGAACAGCCCTCAACTGCTTAGACACGGCCCTAGCAATGGAACTGGTCTGCCAAATGAAACACTGAAGTCAAGAAAACTGAAGTGTTTCCCTCATGGTCACACTGTTGATTAATAGCAGTGGAAATGAGAATGCCCCTCTACTGCTGCCTTCTCTGGACTTCCCAGATGGACTGAACCTTCTCTGTAGCACACCAGCTTAGAGAGGAAGTTCTTGTCTTCTCTTTATCACAAGATCAGCAAGTCTGATAGAATTTTATTCACCATGTTATGACTTGGATGGGGCAGTAAGGTTAAGTCATACAGCTATTTCATGAACTTTGATAAGAAACTAATTATCTTCAAGGTTAATGTTACAAAATGAGCCAAACACTTCTGTAAGAAATAATAATCCTACTACAACTATAGGCTTACTTCAGGTTCTCATGGAGAACAGGGCAGTCATAGTTTCTTCATAAAGTAGCAGAGGAACAGAGAGATTGGTTGTGAGAGTCTATAGATTAAGAGGCTTCAGAGAAAAATGCCCTAATTAGTCACAGAGAAGTTCAAGTTCAAATTACAACAGATACAACTGTAGTGTCTTAGCTACTTTTCTCGTTGCTTGAACAAAATAGTTTGCACCCACAAGTTAAAGGAAGAAAGATTTATTTTGCCTCCTGGTTTGTAGAGATTTCAGCCCATAATCAATTGGCTCCAAGGCAGGGGATAATGGCCAGGGGCATTGCAGAGGAGAAAGAGTTCACGGCATGGCAGGCTGAAGGCAGTAAGGGGAGAAAAGCAGCACCAGGAAGCTTCCCTTTTCCTTTTATCCCATCCAGGCTATAAGCCAGTTGGTTGCTGCCACCCACAACCTGGGTAGGCCTTCCCTTTATCCTCACCAGAATGATGCTAAGCCAGTAGACAAATTTAGTTATCAACCCTTAATCCACATTCATGCAGCCTAGATCTAGCCACTATTTGTGAGCACATAATACTTTGAGGAGGCATCTAGATACAAACCATGCCATCTAGACACCCACCAAAGGGATTGCAAAAAGAAAGATAAGAACCAAGTGTGGCTAAGGGAGGGACTAGAATGCTTGTCTCTGCTGGTGGGAATGTGCATCGGTGCAGTCACTGTGGAAGATAGGCTGACAGTATCTATTTGCAGACCCTGAAAGTAGCTGTACTGCTCAGCAAATATCTCACGGAAATGTGCTCATGTCTACCAAGAAGCATGCAATAAGATGTATACAGCAACAGTTTTAATTGCCCCAAACAATGCAGTTTATTCACATGAAGGAATCCTCTGTAACAAAGAGGATGAATACATCACTGCTTTTTAACTTTTTTCAATCTTTTATTTACTTATATATTTGGTACAGGGTCTTGCTATGCAGCTCAGACTCAGTGATCCTCCTGTCTCAGCCTCCCCCACACTGGGATTATAGGCATGTGCCACCATGCCTGGTTTTAGTGGTCAGCTTGGCTTGGAGCTGGCATGGCATGCAGTACTGGGGATCAAACCCAAGGTCCTTGTGCTTGTCAGGAAGGCGCTTAGACTGCTGGGCTATCTCCCTGGCCCCATAACTGCTTGTAACATAAAGTGAAGTGCAGAAGCCTGGCACAAAAGACAGATTCTGTACACATTGTGCTCTGTGGTAACCAAATCTCTTCATAAGGTTTTTAAACCAAGTCTTAATGGCTGAGATTGTAAATCTTCAGTGCTTGCATCCTCCCTTACTTCCTTTTGCAAGTCAGAAAAGTGTCGGTGTATGCTTTCCGGCTCATGTTTCTGGGCTGGTGTCCTGTTAACTGAGACAGGGTGGAGTGCAGAACTGGAGAATATCACATTTCCCTGCCTTTGCCTGTCTCCAGCCCACATGTTCTCCAGAGAGGGACCGGAAGTGCCAACCTCACACGTGTATTTTAAATTATGGTCTGTGGGGCTTGGGGATGAAGCTCAGTGTTGGAGTACTCGCCCAGTCTGCATGAGGCCTAAGGTTTGATCCCCTAAACTGAGAATAACATATAAAATAAAAGCTTGTGAATATAAAGCATTGATTGACCTGGAATCACTATACACTTTGCGCACACACACACACATTCACAGGTAGCTTTGCTCTCTAAGATGTTCTCTGAGGCATCACTTGGCCACATCTAGACAAAGCCTGCAGTGTTGTCTTCAAACTTGGGCAGCTTGCTCAGGGCATTTTTTCTATGAACAAACTGTGTGCCCAGCCTGAGTGGATCTGGCTTCCCAGCCAGAGATCATGTGTTGATTAGGCAATGAGATACCTTTGTGGTTGGCCCACATCCAGATAAAAATTGTCTAATTGGATATTTGAGATGACATGGAAAAAAAAAATCAGAGCCTGCTATTCCCATGGCAGGCACTTCTTTCTGAATTCTCCAGGGCTTGCCTGCAAATATGGCCATGGGGCTTTTTGTGAGTGTGCTTGGCACTTGCCCCTTCTCATAGACCAAGGTAGAAGGACAGGATAGCTTGGCTTCATAAATTAGGGTCTTCGTCCTATAAACCAGTTGGTACCATATCCTGTACCCCTTGTCTCCATCAGCAGCACTACCCATCCAGCCAAAACCTAGAAACAAGAGTCTCACCAGCCAGTCTCCAAATACTGTTGACTCTCCCTCTACTGCTTAAAACCCATCCCTGAGAGCCAGTGAGATAGATCAGCAGACTAAGCACCTGCTTAGGCAAGTGCAGGGGCCGGGGCTCAATCCCTGGTGTAACATGCCATACTGGTCCTGTCCCCAGGCACTGAGTTGACCACTGCGACTGGGCGTGGTGGCTCACACCTATAATCCCAGCCCTGGGGAGGCTGAAAACAGGAGGACCACTATGAGTCCAAGCTACTCAGTGAGATCTGGTTCCAAATATATCTTTAAAAAAAAAAAAAAAAAAACAACCCTGGTTTCCTATTATCTACAGAATAAAAATCAAAAACCCTTGGCCTTCCCTGCACTGCAGGTCCTGGCCTCACTCACCCACTACCTTTCTGTCTTACCCCCACCGTATGCAGCCACTAAGAGTTTCTGGACATGCACCAACTTTTTTATGCCTTGGTGCTTTTTCCTATGTTCTGCCTAAAACATTCTTCTGCAACTTTATCCAAACAGCAGACCTCTTATTCTTTAAGATTCAGCTTCGGTCGCCTTGTAACCTTCCTCTCTTTAAAACTGTCTACCTTGGGTCTGGGGAGATGGCTCAGTGGAATAAGTGCTTCCTTGGCAAGCACAAGGGCCTGAGTTCAATCCCTGGTTCTGAAAAAAAAAAAAAAAAAAAAAAATGCCTACCTCTCATGCTTGCACCATTCCCTGGCATACTTCTCTCAGCCTTCATCCCACTAGGGTCCCAGTTCTGCCCCTGCTGCTGGAAAGGAGCCAGGAGATCAGGATTCTGTTCTCCATCTTTAGCTTCTGCACAAGGCTTGTGTACACCTGAAGGCCTCTGCAGTGTGCTATATGAGTGAACGGGGTCTCCATGGGCAGAAGGCCAATCAGGCTGCCAGTTCTGAGATGCACAAGGATTTTATGAACCATTCGTATCTTGAGGTCCATTATGAGAGCAGCCTGCTGAAGCTGCAGCTTTAATTGAAATGAGTAGGATAACTTTATAGCTTCTCGTCTTCTGGGAGTATGAATTAGAAGTCACTTCCTTGATTTAATTTTTAAATCTCTTGTGCATCCAAGGTTAGTTGTATTCAAGATTCAGGTCTTGGTGGGACATGCCAGTCCCATATGGGAGTCTCCAATTGTTCATCAAAAGTTCAGATGCCTTTCCTGCCTTCCTCACGGTGGACCTGTGAAGTGACTATCGTCCCATCCTGTGAATAAAAAACGGAGATTCCAGGGCTGGCCCCACCCCCAGGTGTGCTGAGATGGCAATTGAGACTGGGCGTGGTGGCACGTGCCTGTAATCCCAGCTCCTGGGAGGCTGTAAACAGGCAGATCACTACAAGTCTAATCTAGTAATGAGACCCTGAACACCCTGTAGCCCCTTCCTTAAAAAATACAAAAAAAAAAGGGGGGGGTTCTGATATAAAATAGCCTTTCTGAGAGCATTTGGTTAGACTTAGATTTTGGTTTTTAGCTAACGTCCCTTCAACTCCATGGCTGTGATCTACGAACTTTTTTGCTCCTGTAAGCTCTTGAAGAATTTGTAAAGTAAATATTCTGTCATACCTTTTAAACTGGCACATTAAAAATCTTGGTGATACGTACATACTAAGTTATCATTTCTGGCATGTTGTAAATATTGACATCTTAAAATGACACTGGTAGTACCTTCCTTTGAAATATAGTCAGTAAAATTTAAATAATACAGTGACTTAAATATTCATTTAGAAATATGTAACCTCTTTGGTAGCAGTGTTGAATATTTCATTGTCCTTTTTTCTTTCTCAAGCTATATTTCCACTTCACCCCTTCTCCGCGGGTGCTTTTGTTAATATATTTTGTCATGAATTATGTTATTACCCTACTATAACATCATTAGTATACAAGGTATAATTAAGTATTCAAAATTTCTTGTGATTATAAACGGGGGCAAATGTTTTTAGCATTTCTCCTAAATAAGGAATAAGTTCTCATTAGAAATATTGCTCCATTCAGTAAATGAGGCTTACAACATAAATGCATGGGTGGCAGTTATTCATAGAATGAGATAGGATTTAGTGTCAATGTTCATTCCAGTTCTCATTTTTTATAGGCAAGAGAACTAAGAAATGTTAATATAAACAAGCTGATGGAAAGTAGTAAGTCATGCAGTTCTTAGCACTCTCTTTGAATTTGTGTGCCAAAAGGTCACGGAATAATCATTTATCAAAATATAGTTTTGTTTGTTACTGGAAATTGAACTTGGAGTATTGCGCTTGCCACACAGGTGCTGTGCCGCTGAACTACATCCCCAGCCTAAAATAGAGTTTTAAGGGTCCATCAGCGTTTGGTTCAGTAAGATCCCCTTTCCTTTTTTTAGAAATCCATGTGACATGCAGAAAGAGTTATGTGGAGTCGCTGAAGTCATTGGCTTTCTCAAGCCCTATACACTAGTGTGACCTGTCCCTCAGTGTGGTACCCTGGAAAATGAGAGAAAGGAAATAGTAAAAAAGAACAGCATGAGCGAGGCATAGGCTAGCAGTTGGTGCCCCCTGGGAAGTTCACATGCATCTTCCAGTCTGAGAATTGCTGCATCCAGCACGTGGCTTCTCCGGTCTGACCTCCCTTCCTCTGCCTATAGGTCATTGCGGCAGAGGGAGAAATGAATGCATCCAGAGCTCTGAAAGAAGCTTCCATGGTTATCACTGAGTCTCCTGCAGCCCTTCAGCTCCGGTACCTTCAGACACTGACCACCATTGCGGCTGAGAAAAACTCCACGATTGTCTTCCCTCTGCCTATAGATATGTTGCAAGGCATCATGGGGGCAAAGCACTGAGGCCAGCATGGAGATGAGCCATCCACGTCTGAAGAAGTAGGGGACCAAGTTAGCCTTCAGCTCACAAGGAGAGAGGGGAGCAGGGAAGCTTCAATAGCCTCCCTCCCTGCTCTTTTCTATATGCTGAGGTTTTTAGAATGTGTAGTGATCCTAGAAACAGTGGAAGGAATCATTAGCTTATAAATACTGAGAGGAAGAGAGAGGTTGGTGATATATATAATTCCCCACTCTTTAAAATACTTAACAGTTTGTATTTTACAGCATCCTGGAATACATTAAATCCCTCTTCTTTTGATTTCTTTTGAGTCATTCTGAACCCTTCTCCAGCAGCCAGAACAAGACAGGAACACAGGCTAACACTCCCACCTGCCACCTCACGCTAGGGCCAGCTCCTTAGGCCATCCGTGCCTTACCTCCAGGGAGTCTTTATGAAGTACCTCCCCCTGGTGTCTGCCTACTTTATAAACTCAGACCTCACCGGGTAGCAGGCATCTTCTTGTTGTACCTATTAGTTGAGATCAAATCGTCAGGATCGATGGAAGAGACACCCCAACGCTTTGGTGACTTTTAAGTTCACCATTGTGATGGTCCGTGTGAAAATGATGCTTTTTATTTTTTAAATCCTTTGAGCCTCCTTCAGGAGGAAAAGGCTCCTCTGTGCTCTGTCTTTCAAACCAGCTAACTACTTACCACAAAAGTGCTTCTTCTAACTTTTGCCTATTTTCATATATTTCATATATCAAGTTTTCACTTTTTAATAAAAATGTAATAAAAATTTCTCTAAGTTCTATAAACAGTTATATACTCATTTGAATAGCTAAAGGATTGAAAGGCTTTTAAAAAATACCTTATAAAAAACCATTACATTACAGTCCGCATGCTGTTAACTATTGTACACTGAGACATAATCCCATTCACGAAGACCTGTAATATCAAAGGACCATGGGGCAGCACTGTGGCACTGAGGATACCGTGTGTGCTGCAGAATTCTCAGCTTGCCTCATTGTCCTCTTTCTCCTGAGTATGCTGAGGCTGTGGAAGGAAGGCTCCTTGGCCCCCTAGCTTCTTAGCCTGTAATAGTAGGAAGCGTTCTGTTTTTCAAATGTCTATGAGTTGGAGCAACTTGCCACTCCACTCGCCAGGCAAGCTGGTTGTTGATATTTATAACGTCCTCTTTGAGGCTCTCAGTTACCTGGAGAAGTCTAAAAATAGCAGCTTCTTTTCCGGGCACCTGTCTTCATCTCAGCCCTTAGCCGAGTCACTGTCAACTCCAGTGCATGATGTCCTTTCCACTGTTCTCTATTTCCAAACTTATTTTAGAAAATTTGGAACCATATTCTATCCAGGTTACTCAGCTCATTTAGAGGTGTGTGAACCGTTTCAGCTCAGGATTCAAGTGGCATTTGCATGTTGAATGTTAAAATCATGGTTTTTGTCTGTTGACCCTTGACCCCAGATGGGACCAGAAAACTCCATGAAAATCTCTTCTCTGATGTCGAATGACAATGCTTTTGTTCCATAATTGTTGCCTTTTGCTACCTTGTGAATTCACAGTTAAATCACTTAGGAGAAGAAGAGCCTAGGAGGAACCCTGGGGTGAGAGTGCAAGAGTGTTTCCCGCAGCTTCCCCTTCTGACCATGTACATAATAAAATGTGTGTGTAAACTAGCTTATGTGGAGTTCATTTTTTACAGGTGTCATATACGGTCATCCAGTCCCAGGCTGGCTGCCCTGGCCCACATACTTTCCCTGGGAAGTCTGAGACTGCCCTCCCCAATCTCTTCCCCCTCCCCAATGCTTGGCTGGCTTCATTTTCCTTTGTCTTCCTCCAAATGGGATAGGAACCATCTTCCAGCTGTCACTCAGATCATCACACAAAACTACCTCTACTCCAAATGGTCATAGGAAACTCTGGGGCAACCTCTAGCCTTTGAAGAGCTGTCCTGGTTAGTGGTAGCCCACCGCTTCTGGACCACTAGTCACTTAGCCCTGTGCTTAAACACTTTGTTGAACAGTTCAGTGGGATACATCTGCATCTTAGAGAGGAGACACTGAGGCTCAAAGTAAAACTTAACCAAACTCTCATGATGGTGAGGAGCACAGCTGGCATTAAACCTAGACTGTCCAATGCCAAAGCCACCTAAGATGTCCCAAGGTAGCTTCGTGTGTCACTGGTTTTGCTGTCCCTGTACACAAACCACTACCACCAGCAGCTGCTATTCTATGTGTAGATCATGAGTTTCCAAGACAAGCAAAAGGCATTTGACCTTGCCCTCATGCTAAGTAGGTTTGGAACTTAAACTTGAGTTTTAGGTCATCTGCTCCAGCTTTAGTTTGACCCAAATAGGGGAGTTGATTGTGTGTTCATAACTACAATGTGTCACAAGAAATGACTAGGGTCCTTTTTTTTTTTTTTTTGTCTTTTTGAGCCAGGGTCTCACTATGCTGTTCAGGCTGGCCTTAAGCTCACTTTGTAGCTCAGGCTGGTCTCGAACTCACAACAATCCTCCTGCCTCACCCTCCCGAGTGCTGGGATTACAGGCCTGCACCACTATGCCTGGCTTTGGGTGTTTGTTTTAAAGAGGCTATATTTATAATCATACTGGTTGATCACAGTTTTGTTCTACCCTGTACCCACTCATGATTTTGCTCTGTAAAACTTTCTCTGAGAAGTGGGCTTGTGGACACCGCACGTGGACCTCCTCCTATCTCTCAGGCAGGTGCAATCATTCCCTCAATAAAATTTCCTGCTCTTAACCTCTGATGTTTCGTAGAATTCACCCTTTGATTTTGGAGAACATGAACTCAGTACATTGGGCATTTAGTAGGCTGGGAGTTACATTCATTTCTCCTACATTATCTTAAGATCTTCTTTTAAAATTAACTCTAGGGCCAGTCAGATAGCTCAGTGGATTAAAGCTCCTGCTTAGGCAAAGTGTAGGGACCAGGGTTCAAAGCGTAGGGACCAGGGTTCAATTCCCACCCCCCAAACCATGCTGGCCCCACACCCGGGGTGCCCTGAGACTACAATTGAGACTGGGAGTGGTGGTCAGTGCCTATAATCTTAGGGCTTGGGAGGCTGAAAACAGGAGGATCACTACGAGCCCAATCTCTGTAGTGAGACCCTGTATGAAATACATTAAAAAAAAAACTCCAGCCCTCAGTCCCTGGTAACATTTGCATTTGCAAGTTTGCAAGTGGAGAATTTGAGGCTCAGAAAGTACATGTGTGTGCATGCGTGTGTGTTCACACACAAGGGCAAGCCCTGAGCATTGAACCCAGAGATCACTCATGCTAAGTGTGCATCCTGCCCCTGAGCTTCACTCTCAGTAACTATCTGTTGTACTGAGTTACTCAGGAGCCAGCCGAGGATCCAAGCCCCAAGGGATTTCTTTCTCAGAAATGCCATATTGGTAATGTACTGCTCTTTTACAATGACTTCTCCATTGTGGCCTGGTCTAAAATTGTAGGAAGAGAAAATGTGGTTGAAGTGAAACTTCCTGATTTAGTTTCTTTCACGTGGAGAGAAAACGAAGTCAGACCAATCATGTTGCCCCCGGGCAACTTCCTTTCTCTGAGTAGTAGGAGGCCTCGTTCTCACTCTATGCCAGCAAAGACCGAAAGGATTCAGGGCAGGTCCTTCCATGCATTCAGGAGGGAAGCTGGCTTTCCTAGACAAGACCTTCACCTGCCTCTAATAAAGGTCCCAGAAGCTTCCCCCAGACATTACACTTACCAAACTGAGAAGTTTTGGTTTTTAGCTACCCTGAGTATAGGCAAGGCAGGTATTACAGCATGAGGTCCAAATCCCTTAGAGCAGCATTTGAGGCTCCAGCCATCTGCTTGGAGTCCTAGCTCTCCCCACCTTCTGCTGCAGCCCCATGGAGCCCACAGTCCCATCCCCCCACATTGCCCCTGCCTTCATACAAGCTGCACCCTCTGAGATGACCTGCCTTCCTCAGTGCTCAATGCTGCACCCGGAAAATTCCTTCGCCACTGCCCTCGTCATTTCTGCGTTGAATCAGAATCTCTGGAGGTATGGCCCTGGGAGAAGCACACTTTTTAAAAAGTCCCTGGGTAATTTCAGGGCTTAACTAACTTTGGAAATGATAGTGTAAACACACACAGACACAGAAACACACACGCACAAGCACACGAATGCACTCATCCCACCACACAGAGCTCATATTGGCTGTTGTTCTTGTGTTGTCCTATGGGAGCCTCCTTCCATAGGGGGAAACACAATGGGTGAGAAGAGCCCAAAAGAAAGCAAGGGATGGGACCTGTCCTCCAGCTGGTTCCTGGGCTGGTTTGGGTTCTTCATGGAGTAGTAGTTCATGGAGGTGTTCAAGAGGGGCTTCTAATCCCCTGAGCAGGCCCAGGGGACCACACAGGACACCTAGAAGTCCTTCTACACCCCAAGACTCGGAACTCGGGGCACCTGAGGGCAACTGCTGCGGGAAAGTTTCCTCCAAATAGTGGAGGGGCTGAAGAATAAGCCCATAGGAACCAGAGGTAAAGCAGAAGGGCAAGGCAGATGTCACAGGATGTGAGGTTGTGACAATGCCTTACAGGAAAGATAATTAACTAAGGGCCCCACCTGCTGGCTGCCTGACAGCCAGGCCTCCCAGAGCGGGCCCTGGGGGAGATTAGACACATTTGGTCTTGGAACACAAGCAACTCTTCTCCTGGATGACCTGTGCTTGGCTTAGAATACTTTGAATGGAATAGGCGTTTGTACCGCCATATGCACAGGGCCTTGCACTATAGACAAGAGCAGCAAGCAACCCCGATGTTCCTGGTTGGAAAAGCAGTATATACACACAGTGGAGTACTAGTTGGCCACACGAAGGGATGAAATGTTGACAGATGTGACTGCACAGACGAATCTGGAAAATATCATTCTTGGCAGAATGAGCCAGGCTCCCTCCTATTCAAGCTATCTAGAAGAGGCAAATTCATAGACAGAAAATGGACCAGAGATTTCCTAGGGCTGAGGATGAAGAGTTATCATCAAATGCACACTGTACTTATGCCAAAAATTATGAAAAAGGCTTGGGCATAGGGAGTGGTGATGGCTTCTCTGAGGTGTATATGGTGACAGTGAGTCACTCTTACAAAGGGGTCAAGTGACAAGTACTAGTATGAGTAGCTTGCTGCAATAAAAAGAAAAAAAAAATCAAGAAAAATAGGAAGGCACCATTGGATTTAGGAAGAACACTTCGACTTTGGCTCAGCACTTCCTGAAAGCTTTGTCAAACCTTGCCTGGCCAAAGGGCCATATGGGACACTTCTTCCCAGCCTTGTCTTCCCTTCTTCGCTTGTCAGACTCATCCTCTGGTCTGATGGCTCTTCCACCCTCCCCAGGCAATATGTCCCCCCGGACATGGCTTCGCCTTGGCATCTGCTCCTCAGATGCCAGCTGGATGGGGCCCGGGTCCAGGTTCACAAGCACAAGTGAGGCTTCTGCTGGGTCTCAGGATTCCCATGGAGGAAGAGCACCACCATCAGGCCATCAGGTGGGTGGGAGCACGTGAACAAGAGGAGCACAGCAGAGCTACCATAGACCAACGCACTTCAGAAAGCCTTTATTGAATTGAATTTCCAAAGCACAGATATCTGAGACAAGTTTGCGAGGACCCTGAATTTTGGCAGGGTTGGTTTTGGCTGCTATAAAAACACACACACACACATACACACACACACATGCACCAGAGTTGCCCTGCTCACCATAAGATTTCTTTAGGAGATGGACAGTTCTAAAAGGCACTGACAGGTGATAGAAGCAGGGCCTGCTCCTCCTTAGGCAGCCAGCTCAGCCAGCGCCCTGTCCAAGGGGTCCATAGACCAGTAGTTGTCATCCCAGCCAAGGAACCAGCCCACAAAGGAAGGCGGTTCAAAGCCTTGCTTCACCACGGTGATGGGGGTCCGTCTGTCCCGATTAGCTGGGTCGGTCTCGATGTATCGTTTAGCTACAGACACACACGGGAGGAGAGAAAACCCGAAGATTCTTAGTGCCTCCCACAGCGGGAGCAGGTGGTTCAGAGCAGGGGCTACCGACAATGCATTTTGCTCCCACTGTCCCTACTGCTTGTCCCTATAGCAGAGACCACCACCCCTTATAGGCAATGATTCCCACATGGGTTCTCCAGCACCTGCCCAGGTACACCAAAAGTGATGAAAACAGCCCAACTTCCTGTTTATAAAATCCTTGGCCTTTCTTTGGATTTACTCTTTCTCCCTGGATACTAGAAGACACTGAAGAATCTGCTTCTAGGTTTCCAGGCTTAAATCAGCCCAGTTCAGCTACCCAAGATCTGCTTTCCACCATCAAACCCTGGCAAGTACAACCTTTGGGCATCCCAGGGATAGATGTGGCTTCTCCTCCGGTCCTTCCTTCCCCTACCACCCAAAGGCCCATGGGTAAAGGCCAGTTCCCAGCACAGTGCTATTGGAAGGTAGCAGAAACTCCAAAGTGATGGAGCCAATGAGCCTCCTTTTAGGGGGTCTCCCACCAGTGGGGCACTCCCTAAAGGGGATGGTCGGGATCCTGCCTACTCCTCCCACTGTTTCCACACTCCCCTGCATGCCCTACCCTGGTGTGCTCTGTCACTGTGGGTCCAAATGCAACAAGGCCAATGGACCATCAACCGAAGCCTCCAACACTGTAAGCCAAAATGAACCTTTTCTCTTTAGAAGTTGTCTCAAACACTTGTTACAGTCATGCAATGCTGATGAAGATACCACCCACGGCAGGGTGTAAGAGGGGCTGACGGTGCAGGAAGAAGCACCCGTCCCACTGATGCTAACTCTATGCAGAGCAGGAAACTGATCCTACCTAAAACCAAAGACTCGGAGTTCTTACCAGAGGTCAAGGCTTCCGTCTTTTCCTCTTCTTGGGAATCCTTTCCAACCCAGACAAAGACCTGGGGGTGAGATAGGAAGTGTACAGTGCATGAGAGACCAAGTTCACTGCCAGAGGGAGACTGGGAAAGTACTGAGTGCTCAGCAGGACCCAGCCTCGAGAGATGCACCTCACCTACCGACCTGACCATGAGGACGTGGGGTGGATGTGACAACCTGGTGACCTTCACCTATGATTTGCTCTCCCACTCACCAATC
This sequence comes from Ctenomys sociabilis, assembly GCA_004027165.1. Classification (NCBI taxonomy): domain Eukaryota; kingdom Metazoa; phylum Chordata; class Mammalia; order Rodentia; family Ctenomyidae; genus Ctenomys; species Ctenomys sociabilis. Next base: position 25,001 of record PVKA01019339.1, read on the forward strand.
TGTGTGGGCCTACACTTATCTGCTTCCACAGACTGAGTTTCCAATGATGATGTAAGTGTCTTGACACTCAAGTCCTCCTGAAAGGCCTGGGCCTCACCTGCTCCTGGATGAAGCCCAGCTCTGCCCTGGGAGGGGCAGCTCTGGCTTGCCTTGAGCTCCGCCCCTCACTCACATCTTACAGGTCAGCCTGCTTCACTCCACAGCCCTGCCAACCACCTACCACAGCCACCACACTGGGCTATCTCTCGAAAGGTTCTTTTGGTCAACCAATGAGTGGCCAGATGTTCCAGAAATAGACACTGGAAGTCTGCCATGTGCCCACCCTGGCATATCTTGGTCCACAAGGGTCTCAGCTTAGACCCACTGTTCCTACCATTATGATGAGTTTTGTGACCCATCAGAATCTATTTAGCTGATTTTTTTTTTATGCCATTCACGACCAGAATCATGGAAAACATTAAATTTATGGATGAAGATACCACTACACTTTTATGCATCTTTGAAATACTATTTTCAAAAGCATCTGCCTTTGATAAAATGGTACTGGGCTTGCTGATTCTTCTGTGTCCAGCCCCTCTTAGACAGGAATCGAGCCAATGTGGTTCCTCAGAGGATTGCTACCACTCAGCATTTCAACGGGGAGATGGCAGTGTGGCACAAACACTGGCTGAGTGAACAAATGAACAGATGGACAAACAGACTGGCTGGCCAGTGGATGGCTTGATGACAACAGCCAGACAGCTCAAGCTGCAAGGGTTCCCATCCTTGCCTTCCACCTGGAAACTCCAAGAAACAGCTGAGGGGTGGAGGGGAGGCCTGTGTCCTTACAGGCAGCCATTCTGCAGTCCTGAGGACTCTAGGGCAAGGCCACCTGACAGGAGACACCTCCTTGAGAACAGCCCTGGCGGGGCACAAAGGAGGTGCACTTCTGGCCTCTGTGTGATGCAGGGCAGTCTATGCCTCCATGAGGGATGCTACTAAATTGTTTTTGTGGGGCTGGGGAGATGGCACAGTGGAATAAATGCTTCTGTGGCAAGCACAAGAGCCTGAGTTCAATCCCTGGTTCCACCAAATAAATAAATAAATTCAGTTTTTGCTACCAGCAGACTGAAAACAAGAGTTTGCCCAAGGGAATAAAGTGGGTCATCTGATCCGAGCTTCCAGGCTGCACTGCAGTTTCCAAGGAAACCATACCTGCCTGCTGTGGACCACTACTTCATTTTAGAACTAAGAACATGGAGGTTCAGACAGGGAGGTGGCTAGCAATGGCTGCTCAGGAACTTTTCTGGCAATACCTGGTACTTCTTCTAGCCCCAAGCCACCAGACCCCACCCCCTCAGGCTTTCACCCTCTCCTTGCTCACCTGGTCCCAGGTGTCCAGGAGCATGACATCATCAGTAGCCAGGTCTTCCTGCATGAGCTCGCCAGGAACCTCTTCGATCTGGGCAGAGAGTCACAGGAATTAGGAAGACCCTCGCTGCTCCATCCACCCCACACTTGCTCAGGGATGCAGAGGCGCTGGTTTCCTCCTGGCTACACCCCCAGACAGCTCTTCCTGGCCTGCTGTCAGTGGCCCCCAGCACAGGCTCCTAAACCAGGGGACTCACCACAAAACGTCCGATCTTGTTGGAGCAGGCAAAGAGGCGAGGAGGATGAGCGTCCATCTTCTTGTCCTTCAGCCGTGGCGACGTGCGGTAGGCAGCCTTCCCGCCCAGGGCCTCCCAGAAGCTGTCTGTGAGGGGTGGTTGCACCAGTTGCTGAGGGATGCCCACCCCACCCCCCATGCCCCAGGACATCGCATCAGACCCAGGTCAACTGCTTGCCGTCCCGATCTCCACCTCATTATTCCAGAGAACCAAGAGTGAAGGGCCATGAAGGAATCTAAAGATGGCGAGACAGGTTCAAGGAAGGGCAGACTTGGGCAGCAGACACAGAGTGAGGGTGACATCCCTGCAGGATGCATCTATTCTCCCCTCACTCAACAAATGGGGTACCCAAGGCTTAGAGAGGTCAGGCAACTCACCAAAGTCACCCGGCTAGTACCATATAAAGCCAGGATGCAAATCTTTTCTGACTTCAATCTTCACATTCTTTCCTCCCTACCTGTTGCCTAGACCGAATCTGTTCACGTGTGGCTATTTAATTTCATTACATTGGAACATGATGAAAAATTTAGTGCCTCCATTCCACTGGTCACACGCCAAGCACTAGTGCCATCAACGTGCAGCTGTTAGATCTAGAGCAGGGCGCCCTCCCCGAAGTCTGTCCTGAGCCCTGCTGCTGCAGACCCACTTCCAACTTCCAGCAGGCTAAAAGCACCAGCAGAGAAGACAGAGGGCTGCCACAGGAAGGCAGGACGGTGGCGTTTCTGTCCAGGCAGATTCTAAAGATCAGGAGAGACAAGTGGTCCTCCAATTCTGTCACCTCTGCTACAGTCTTTCAAGGTCTCCTGGCAAGTAAACACCTTTCCCAACAGCCTCTCTGGCATCTGAAGACCACCTCTCTCTGGCTGCGGCCCTCCTTCGATCATATGTTTAGCACACACAAGACCCAGGGAGGGTGAGGAGATGGAGCCCAAGGGCAAGCAGAGGTGGGAGGCTGACAGCCTGGTCCCAACACCACAGCCCCGCCCGGCACCCACCTGGCTCACTGCCTTCAGCCACCTGCACTGGCTGGGCCTTCAGCACCTGCAGCAGCTCCTGGGCCCCTGCCTTCTCCGCGTCGCTGGCTCCCGTGCCCACCCACAGGTAGGCAGCTGAGGGGGTCTTCAGCACAAAGGCATCGTTGGAGTTCAGAGCGCCAGCCTTAGGCATGATCTGGGAAGGTAGCGATGCATTAGTTAGGAAGCAGACCAAAAGCTCCTCCAGCCCAGGGGACCGCCACAGCAAGACAGCTCAGCTGCCTGGCAGGAGTTAGAAAAACACCCCACATCAGGGCTGAGGACTCAGCCTTGACAGATACAGTTGACTCCCATGGGTCTGAGGTCAAGATGATTCTAGAATTCTGGGCTCAGAGAAGATGAGCACCCAAACCAAAGAAGGTAACAGCAATTCTGCCGGGACCTGGAAGAATGCTCGACCCACCCTGGAGCACTATATCCAGGTCTTGCCTTCCACCTTGAATGGGGCTGTGGGTCCCCAGAAAGGAATTGTATAGAATGAACTATGTGCAAGGTAGTGGGCTACCTGCTACAGAAGGTGTGCAAGGGACACTGGGACCTTATGAAACAGGAACAAGTTCAAGACAGGCAGCGCTGCTGCCAGTGTGGAAAGGCACAAGATGCTACTTCTGAGAGCTCCTCACCCATCCCCCCACTCCTGGGCAGATTTGCCAAGTTTTGGGGAACAGAACTCTGTCCTGGGATCCAGGTCTTGTTTATTACCTCAACGGCACGGGTGGCTCCAGAGCTGCTGGCCCGGACCTGGAAGAGGCGGGTGCTGGCGGGGGCCGTCTGCCCGCCCTCGCGGGAGGTGCCCCCCTTGTAGATGATCATGGGCTTCCCACCAAACAGGCTCATAAGGTGGGCGGGCTCCTTGCCTTGGACCACTCGGCTCTGGAAGGAAACATGGGGCTTGTCAGGAAAGGCGGCGGGCAGGCCTGGCTCTCTCTGTGTGGCACTGGGCCCCAGTTCAGACCATCATGCTGTGTTACGTCAGAGTGTGACACAAAGCATCCCAGGTCCTGGCAGGGAAGCCCAAGTTCCAGGAAGGCCTGCGGTCCTCTGGGTGCTGCTCAGCTGCTGGCTCTTTCTCCACCCCAATGAGGGCCTGCCCTGCTGACCAAGAGCCAGGGAGCCCAAGAATGCAAATATTCCCTTAAATGAAGGTTTGGATGGGGCACAGACACTCTCCCAGAATGATGTCTGCTCCAGGCATGGAGGCTGCAAGTGACACAGACAGAGCCTTCTAGACCCGAGAGACCCCTGTGGCCACCCAGTATTCCTCACCCGCAGAGGTAGGTGCCATCGTGGTCTGTGATGGAGTGGGGGGAGTGACACCAAGAATCTCACTCCCATCAGGTCGAGGGGGCCGCTAGCCAAGCCAGACGATGACTTCACCGGCCTGTCGGGGTACCGTGGCCACTGCCTACCACAGCCTGCCAGTGCTGGGGAGAGGCTCAGGTGCCACCCTACTTGTCCCCCTGACAGTGAGAACTTTGGGCCCTCAGCCTCTCAGGTTCTCCCTCTGTGAAATGAGCTCAGAGTGGCCCTGCTGAGGCCATAAGAGGACGGAGTGAGCTACGACAGCAGTATTGGCACCCAGCACCCGGACTGTCACTGGTCATCAGGGCACCAAGCCCAGATCCAGTCTGAGATCCCTGCCCATGCCAAAGGCAGAATGTGGGCAGCAGAATTCTCATCTGTTGCCTCCATACCCCCCGCCTCTGTTGCCTCATGAGGCTCCAGCCAGCAGAAAGCCCTGCTGCTTCACCACTCAGCAACTGCCCACTGTTCTCCAGGTCACCCCCACGATGCCCCTGCAGACACCCACTCTCCAGCCCCACAGGATGGCACCTTCCTCCTGCCTTGGTGCCCAGCACCCCTCCCTCCCCAGGGCTTCTGTGTATGCTCCTCTCACCATCCAGAAAGTGCTCTCCTGCATCTTTGCTTGGCCCCCTCCCACTCATTTCTCAGGCCCTACTGGAAGAATTCTTTCACATGGGCAGGAAAATCCCTCTGCATCAAGCCTGGCTCTAAACATTTCACTGGTGTTTAATTCTTCATCCTTAAGCACAGCAACCCTCCAAGGTAAGCTTATCCCCATTTTGAGAACACAGAGGAACAGAGAGGCTAAGACACTTAGCCAAGGTTGCCCAGGGTAAAGACAGGGTTCAGAGACAAGCTGGCTGGCTCCATACCCACCTTCTTAGCTGTTCAGCCACACAGCCCTTCCAGCTACCCAATCCCACTGTGTCTTTTCATTTCACTCCTGCCTATGTCATTATGTGCGGTCTGCATCTACTGGTGTGCACGTTTGTTGAATGACTATCAATCTCTGGACTCCAACGCTATCGGGACACAGGCAGGGCCTCAGTATTCCTGACTACAGGTGTAATGCAGGGTACATGGAGGTGGTGCACAAATACCTGCTACATGGATAGACAGATGGACATACAGTGAAACAGACTAGCAAATGGCCAAGGCACAGATGCAGCCAGGAGGCCGTATGCGGCTTACCTGCACAGGGGTACCTCCAAGCTCCTCATCTAGCTGGGCAGACAGGATGGCAGACGCAGCAACCTCGTCCTGGGTAGACTGGGCCCCCTGCCTAGAAAAAGAAATGAGACTCAGCACTGAGGTTTTCAGAGCCCAGGACTCTCCCAGAAGCCCAGCGATTTATCTCCCTACTACTGAGAATTGAGGAGCTGCCGAAGAGAAGCCAGTCAGGGAATAACACCAGTGCCGCCCCCTCGCAGCTCAGCATCACCTTGTTACTTGGAACTGGGCACAATGAATGGATTCCCTCTAGCTAAATGTTCCCCTGAGGGGACAGGCTGGTGCCTACAGCACAGGAGGCTGAGACTCAAATCCAAGTGGCTGGCTGGGATGCACCCCTATGCCGAATCAGAGAGCCGCAATTGCGATGTAAGCTGGTTGGCAGCAAAAGATATCAGCAGATTTAGCCTCAGATGGACAGGTACAGAGGGGTCTGAGCATATGTTCAAGAGGTCAATGGTGACTACCCTGAGAAGGGACAGTTAGGGGACCTGGGCTTCCTACCCTGACTGTCCTACACAGGCTCAGTGTCCCATGACCAACACTTATTACCTGGATGAGCAACTCAAATCTGAGAAATGAGTGTTTCCAAAGAAAATCTTTAAAAAAATTATTTCTTAAGAATTTTGTGCCAGGCACACATATGTTGCATTTTATTATACTTCATCTGGTTTAAAATCTCTAAGCTGCTTCTAAACATATGAGGTTGGCAGGCTGAGATTCATCCTACGAGGTGATTGGCTAGTGTTCTTTGCAAGTGTTGAGGTCACAAAAGGAAGGAGGGAAAAACTGTAGAAAGACTTGGGGGACTGAGAAGATGTGAAGAGGAAAAGCTATGCAGGGTCTAAGTTAGATCCTAGGTGAGAGAAAGAACAGGAACAAGAAGGGCAGTGAAGTTCAGGGGAAGCCCATGGGCAAAGACCCAAGCTAGGATCTTGACTGACGGTTGCCTAAGATGTGAACATAGAGGAATCTGAGCAGCGGGGATGCAAGCACTTCCGGGGCTATATGCACAACTCTTCAGCAAATCTAAAACTATTTCAAGATTAAAAAAAAAAAAAAAAAAAAAGCAATTCAGAGAAGAAATCCAAAGTTAATAATCAAACAAAAAATCTGAGACTGTGTTGTCAGAGAAACATTTGATCTCTGTGTTGGAATCAAACCCAGGGCCTTATCTCTGTTAGACAAGTATTCTACCACTGAGCCACGCTTCTACCGTGAAATGTAAGTTTAAAGCACTTGAAGAAGCCATTTTATAAACGATCAGGTTGCCACACTGACAAGTTTGACCGCACAGAGCACTGTGTGGCTATAAGGAAAGAAACTCTTACAGGTTGCTGGCAGGAATGCAAAATACCAGGAATACTGTTAAGGGAAACTGGGGTGGGGGGGCAATTGATCAAAATGACAGCTGAGGACTCTGACCGAGCAAGCCCGCTTCTGGGAACTGACCCCAAGGGAGCTCTCTGCCTAGTCTGCATGATGTTTGTTTAAGGGTTACTCTTCTCAGCAATGCTTGTAACAATTATAGACTGGAACCAACTCAACTATGTGTCAACAGGAAATTAGTGAAATAAATCACCCAAAGAAATGTTATAAGGCTGTAAAAAAAAAAAACAAGGAAGCTCACTATGTAATGACATAGATTGGTCTTCAGGAAGAACTCTGGCCAAAAGCAAGGCGTTAGGACAACGTAGGTAGTGTGCTATGTCATTGGTATACAGAAGGTAGAGAATTGGGAACTTGAGTAATATTTGCACAAAGAATTACCAGGAAAATGCACAAGAAATTACTGCAAGTGGTTATGGGTGAAGGGATGTGGTTTCCAGTGGGTAGAAATAGGAATAAGGTTTCTCAATTTGGAACACGATGAATGTGTCTCCTATTCTAAAAGGACTATTTAAATAACATTTCAAGTCACTTATATAGCAATGACACGTATTTGTGGGGTAGAGATTAATTTTTTCACTTAAAAGCCCGTGTACAAGAAGGATAAGCAGCAGTAAGCACTGAACTCAGCATGGGCTGGAGGGCAAGTTTCCTAGGTTCATTGATTTCTCCCTGTTGGCCACAGCTCCAACAATAAACCCATCATATTTTAAGAGTAGGGTTGGGGAAATAAGACAGGTGCTGAGAGAAGTGTCCCCCACCAGACGAAGCTCTCCCACCTCGCCCATACCTCAAGACCTCCTCCGTCCTGCTCCAGCTGGGCCCTTGCTCCCTGCCCAGCCCAGCCACTGTCCTCCAAACCCCCAAGCAGCAGGTGGCTCCAGCCCTCACCAGGTGTAGATGATCTGCCCCTGGCGGCCGCCGTGGCGATAGTTGTACAGAATGATGTAGCTGTCGCCTCCATAGAACTGCCCATACGACGCGGGATCCACAGGCACCTTGTTGGAGCCCTCAATCCTCCAGATCTGCGGGAGTGAAGCTGAGGTCAGGCGCCGCGCAGAGCCCCACCCACCTCAGGCAAGCTTTGCTAGGCGACTCCGCTAGGCTTGGGCTCAAGTTAAGTGACTGGCCTAAATGACACAGCCACGAGGGGACAGGGCTCGGAGCCAGGATTCCGCTGTCCATCCTGACGCTGTTCTTCTGTACTTCCTCTGAGGAGGGACCAGCCAGGCTCAGATCCAAAACCGGGCTCCTCCTCCCCTTGGAGGCCTGGGGAGCTTGGACTGTGGAGGATGCCAGAGAAACCTCCACGATAGGGCCGTGTAGGAAGAGCCCTGCATGCAGCCTGGCTGTGTGCCCTGGCCCAACAGTTTCTCATCTAAAAAACGGGGCTAATAATCAGCTCTACTTGGAAGTATTGAGGCTCAAATGCAGTTATCCATGGATGCTCCCATGGTACCCAGGTGATAGCTCTGTAGGTGCTCGTCCTAATATAATTATTACTGTATTACTAATGTTGCCATTGTCTACACAGCTACCGAATCGCCTGGACTTAGTTCACTTCCAGTCAGGGCCATCTCTAGATGGCCTCGGAATGACCCCTGCTGGCGGAACCGTGCAGAGCTCTGGGCAATAGGACATTTTCCCAGGCAGGCAGGAGTCCCTGCAGCGCCACCTGGTGGTATGGCAGGGACACCGCGTGCTCTGTAGGCAGGAAAATAGAATCCTACAGCCTCCTGATCTTGGGAATTTCCTGAAGGTGACCAGAAGGATGAAACTCCCATCAACAGGTGAGAGAGTGCACCTCAAATAGGTTACATCACTACATCTCTAGGGCCGGCATTCCCAGTTCCTCACTGGGGATGAGTCAGCGTCTGGGGACAGCACTCTGCAGATGTTATCTAGAATGTGCCCAGCAAACTCCTACTTCTGCTCCAACACCCTATGTCGGCCATGTAGGCCACCTGTTTCTCACTGCCTTCCATGTTCCCACAATGCCCTCGGCTCCCTCCCATCTCCATAGTTCACACAGAACCACCTAGCCAAGCCCTACCTGGCAAGGGCCTGGCACACAGCAGGTGCCAAGGCAATACCTTGTGAAAATAAGCAGCACAAAAGTCTCATCTATAAAACTGTGGTGGAAACCTCAGAGAGAAATATCTTCAGGGAAGCGAAGACAGCACCCAAGACGGGTGGGGAAGGAGGACCCAGGGTATACGTGGCCCAGCTCCTCACCCCAAGGATACCTGTTTCTGGCCAGTGCCATCGTCATCCATGCTGTGCTGGGCGGCCATGGCGGTGGACGTGTGCAAGTTGGCAGCATCGAAGGGCACACGCTCTACGTTGGCGATGTGGCTAGAGAGATAGGCCAGGCCCGGGCCATCGGTCTGGTCTGGGTCCCTCCAGTTCTTGAAGAACTGCTTGAAGAGCGGGGTCTCACCGCCCTCAGGTAGGACTGCAACCTGGAGGTGGGGCAGAGTCGCAGGTGGCTGGGCTGCCCTGTGCCCGGCGCCGTCCGGTCCACCCTGCTCCCCCAAACTGGACCTCCCAGACTCACCTGGGTCTGCTTAGGGTAATCCATCTTGGAGATGAAGTCAGAAGCCGTTTTCAGGGCAGCCTTCCGCTCCTCCATGTTGGCCTGTTTCCCTGTGGGCAGCCAGAGAGGCGCTGGAAGTCAAGGGCCTGGGGCTGCTGCGCCCCACACATAGTGGTCCAGGAAAGGGAAGCCAACACACAGACACCTTCTTCTGATGGGATGCACCCCAAGGCCAGAGAACTGCTACTCCACCAGAGAGGAGGTTCCAAGAGTCCTGGGTGCTCGCCAGGGCCCTGGCTCATGATGGTGACCACTGTCACCATCTCAGTCTATTTACTGAGCATATATTTTGCCATCAGGACCTTGCCTAGGTTACTTCATTAGTCTACACAACAGCCTTACTAATAAAGGTCATTATTTTCTTGTTCTCATTTGCATATAAGGGAATGAGGATCTCAGAGTGGTTCCATGACCCAGCCAAGGCACCTCGGCAAAAGCAGCTGCTGAGATTCAGGTTCCAATCGTACGTACCACTGTGGCCTCCCTCCACAGGAGTGCGCTGTCTGTATCATATAGGCTGGGCTCTGTCCCAGCCCAGAGGCTGTGCCACGCCAGGATCCCTGCCTGCCAGTGCCCGATTATCCATGGCAAAGGCCAAAAGCCAGTCGTCTGGCCCAAGCCCCAGGAGCCCTGTCTGTCTACCCTCCCTCCCTCTGTCCTCTAGGAAAACAGGCCCCTCAGAATTCCTCCGGGTCTCTCAGAAACACCTGGGCTGGTCCTTTCCAAAAGATCCCCAAAAGTATTCTGGAAGAGAGTTCCATGGATTTCTAGCATGACACTTTCCAAACACACCTTCTAGAAAGGTCCTGATATATATTAGCAATTTTAAAGTTCTTTAAATTTGCTTTTAATTTGTTTTTTCCAAACCCAGGGCTTCTGCACTGATCTACCTTCCCAGCCCCTTTAACCTTTTTTTTTTTTTTATTTTGAAACTATCGTCTTACAATTATCCAGGCTGGGCTTGAATTTGCAAGCCTTCTGCTTCAGCCTGGGGTTACAGTCATGCCTCACTATGCCCAGCTTTAAAGTTCAACAATAACAAACTGTAACACCATCCAATCCACTGTGCCATGACTCTATGTGACCACAAAGCTGGACTCTTTTTAAACATTATTTTCCCTGCTTGAAGAGCACGGTCTTGATGCCAATTAATCTCTCAGAGAACTGAGGTAACACACTTTGGAGGCCACAATTTTAGCCCACATAAGGAACGTAAGGCCCAGAGAGGTAAGTAAAGTGCTGCGGATCACACAGAGAATCAGGCATAAAGCCAGAACTCCCGATCCCCGACGCACCAGCTGTCTCCAGTGCATGCTGCCCCCTCCCCTGTCCCAAGCCCCTGGAAACCACAGGTAGTCAGATGGGACCTCTGCCCTGGGCCCAGTACCTTTCCAGACAAAGATTTTCCCGTCCCTGCCATGGTCCAGGATGAAGCAGTCCTCCGACCTCAGGGCCCCCTGGGCAAAAGGGTTCTCATCTGCCACAAGGGAGACCGTCATGGTGCCCGCGCCATTGGATACCTGCATGGGCAGGGAAGGGGGCAGGGCTGTGAGTACCTGTGGCCAACAAATGGGGGGACGAAGGAGGCACCGGGGCCTCCTGCTGCTGACGGGGCTGCAGGATGACACTCAGGGACATCCCGGGAGCCACCCAGAGAGGGGATGCGGGACAGAATGTAGAAACTCAGGAGGCTCCGGCCCCGGGAACTGTTTGCCAAGAAGATGTTCAACCTCATCCACAACAAAAAGAAACAACCCAACGGAGTGCTCGGAATTGGAACATGGAATGAATACCTGGGAAAATCAGACGAGAAAGAGGAGTTTGGCGAATAGCACTGACCCCACATGGACTGCTGTTCTGACAAAGGCAGACAGCTGGGCCAAGAAGCCAAGGAGAAGAGGGGGAAGCACCTCTCAAAGGCTCTGTTCTAACTTGCAATATTTCTGTCAACCTCAAAAGTCCCAAACTACCCAGAAACTGCCCCATAGGCCAGAGGTGCGGCATCCCCTGATGGTGCGGATGTTGATGACCTGCACTGCCAGAGCCCCATTTCCCGAAGCCCCAGAATTCACAACATAAAATACTTCTAACTATCCCTTTGAGGGAGCATTGACTAATGCAAAAAGTTTGTCTGAGCCAGGCTTCAGGATCCTAAATAAGCATGAATATGTTCCAGAACCACTTGACAAAAAGAGAAGCATTGGTGAAGTTCCTGAATAAAGAATACTTTAGAAATAATTGCAAGAAGAAAAGCTCCCAAGTAAAAAGACCATTACATGGAAAAACAATGTTTCATACTAAGCAAAGTTCAAAGGACAGACAATTGCCAGTGTGGAAAAGGCTCTGGGAAAACAAATGCTTTCAGAACCCCATGGATCCTCAGCACTGTGCAGTGCCCCTGGGTAGGGTGGAGTGCTGGGTTCAGATCCCAAGGAAGAGGCTGGCAGGGTGGCTAGTGGAGGACCACGTGCCTGGGACACACACTCGGGCCCACAGAACAAGAATAAAGGAGGAGGAGTGGGAGGAGAGGAAGAGAAGGAAGACAAGTGAGAAGGGGAGGAAGGAGAGAAACCAGATGAACAGGAAGGAAAAAGGAGAAGAGGGGGCATGGTGGGCCACACCTATAATACCAGCCCTCACGAGGCTGAGGCAGGAGGATCTTTGTGAGTTCAAGACCTGCCTGGGCTACAAAGTGAGCTCAAGGCCAGTTTGAACTGCACAGCGAGATGTTATATCACAAGACAAAAGGAAGAAGAGGGGAGAGGAGGGAGGTGGAGGGAAAAAAGGAAGAGAAATGAGAAGAGGAGGGGAAAGGAGGTACAAGAAGAGGAAGAGGAAGAAGCAAGAAAAGAAGATGAGGAGGAAGAAGCTATTGATTTACTACACCGGCATGTTGCACACACCCTCCTGAAGAGCTCTCTTAGGAGACTTTCCCACTTGTTTTCTCTGCAGATTCCCAGAGATTCCGTAAAGCTGCCCCTTTTACAGTCAAGGAAATAGAACCTGAGAGAGAGACAGAGACAGAGACAGAGACAGTGACAGTGACAGAGACAGAGGGGCACGTGTCCAAGCAGGCTGCAGGCCCCGATGGCTGACCACACCCTCGTTCACCCTCCTCCTGCAGGAAGTGCAGGGGCATCTGCTGAGGAGTGGGTAAAAGAAAGCTCCTCAAGGCAACCCACCTTACCCTGGGCCTTACAGCAGAGTGGCTGAGGTGGACAAGATCTCCCTCCTCCCTGTCCTAGGCCCACCCACACCCAGGGCACCAGGGGACCTGCAGTTCACCTTGTAGAGCTTGGCCAGCTTGCGGTTGGCTGCATCCTCCTTGGCTGTGTCCTCAGAGCCTTCAGGCAGAGCTGGTTTGGGGCCCAGCACCTGCAGGACAGGAAGACATGGGTGGTCTTGAGGGCAGCTCCTGAGAGGGTGCCCTCTTAAGACAGGGTGCCCAGACTACACCCACCCTCTATGACCTCCTACATCTGCTCCGGTGCCCCGTGCTGCTGGGGCCCACCATCCAATGGGGAAGGTCCTTCCCACGTTGTTGCCTTACTTAGGCCAACCCTCCAGATGGACCAGCTGCCTGCTCATAGTGCCAACAGCAGCCCCTGGTCCCTTCCCCAGTTTCCTCCTCCCTCCACCCATGCCAGGAGGCAAGGGTTAGCACTCTCTGTTTACAGAAGGAGAGAAACTAAGATTCAGACACATGAAATCTCTTGTCCACACAGCCTCCAGGTGACTAGGCCAGAACTTGAATCTCAAGCGCCATGACCTCAGAGCCTGCATTCACACCTCTATCCTGGGACTGTCCAGTCTCAACAGCCCAGCTACTGCCGCTCGGGAACCAAGAACGATGTCAGGCTCCTCCTCCCGAGGAATCACCCCCTTGCTCTTTCCAAAAACGGGAACCGATGTGCCTGATGCCTCTTGCCTTATTCCTACAACCCCCAAGCATACAGTCTGTAATCCATCATGCTATTAATGATGATGAGCAGAAGAAACTGGGGCCTGGGTGTCCCCTGTTCCCTGGGGGTCCCCTCCTCGCCAGCTTCCTCAGAGGACTTGCCCTCCCTCCTGGAGGGCGAAGATCACACACCAGTGTGTCCAGGGATCCCAGCTTGGCTCTTGGGGATATCCGAGGATTGCCAGGGAAGCTGACCTACCCCACCCCCAGCGTACGCGGGCTTGGTGGGAAAACAAGATGTCTGACCAGAAGGGGGCGCAGAACCACGGTTTCCTCCCGGTGGAAAGGCATCGAGAGGAGCCGGGAGCCGCGAACTCCCGCCGCCCTGGCCGGCTGGCCGAGCGCCAGCGGGCGCTTACCGTCAGCATCGCCTCGGGCTCCGCGCCCTCCTCGGACACAGACACCTGGGCTCGGCCACTCCGCTCGTTGTCCCGGATGCCCTTGGACACCTGCGTGGCCTTAAGTCTTTCGAAGCGGTTGCTCTTGGAACCACACCACTGGTAGATGTTCTGCAGGACAGAGACGCTCCGAGGTCAGCGCCCCGGTTCTCGCAGGCGCACGCTCACCACGCTGTGTGCCAGCCTGGGTGGGGCGCTGTGGAGCGAGCGTGCACGGGCCCCATGCGCGGCAGCGGTGATCCCTGAGCTCGGGACCTTCCGAGTACGGGCCTGGGGCGGCGTTTCTAACACAGGCACAACAGCGCCCGGGCTGTGTGCAGAGATGTCTGCCAGCTGCTGTGCTTTGAAGATGGCTTTCGTCCTCGGAAACCCACGCAAAAATGGGGTTTCAGCAGTACCACAGTATTTTAGTAGGAGCCTTACACTGCATCCATGCAGGATGTCACATGCCACGTGGGATGTGTGCACAGAGTTCTGGGGCATGTGTCTGGCCATGACCCCTTGTGAGTTTGCACTAGTGGGCTGGGGAGGCGTGTGCATGTGTGTGTGTGTACACAGTATCCACTGCCTAGGAGGCCAAGGGGTTCAGTGTACACAGTTAGGGTCTGTGCACTGACACCCTGCCTGTGTGTTGTTCTCATCTAACTTACCAACAGTGCACAGGGGCCTGCTGGCCCCTGGATCTGCCCTGCCTGTGTTTGCGTGTTTGTCCTGAAGCATGTCTACCTCCCCAGAGTCTTATTGGGCCAGGCCAGGAGCACCCCAGCACTTACTGGGAAAGGCACACAGGACTCACATTGCCCAGGTCCAGGATGAAGCAGTCACCATTGTTGAAGCTGTCCCAGGACACAGGCACCTCAGTGGCACGGACCACACGTCGCCCTTTGACCTGGAAGAGTCTCTGGACCTGCACCTCATTGGGAACCACGTGCTTGAACCCTGATGCCACGCCTCCTTTCTGTGGGATCAGGAAAACGGCATCGGTTAGGTGGAGAGGCCGGGAGAAGCAGGCAGGGGAAAGACACAGGACTTGGGGGGCATGAAATTCTGGCCCATGGACCAGTGGCCTTCCAACAACACAGATATGCTCAGCCAGTGTAAGGCCCCACCACCGTTATCATTTCAGACTGGGCCGTTTGCCTGCTGCCACTGCAAGAAAGAAAACTTGGTTCAGGAAAGGACTAATTATGCCCAAGGTCACACAGTGAAGAAATAGAAGATTCCACACACACCGCCTCCCAGCGGCTCACATCCTTCACTAAGAAGACTCCTAGATGTTTCCCTGGATCAAAGAACTGTAGTGATTGCGTCCTTAAAGCCAGCATTCCCCTCAGTGTCCTGTACTGTCTGCCGCACCGGCCCCCACCCCAAGCATGCTGGTGGTGTATGCCTATAATCCCAGCTCCGGGGAGGCTGAAAACAGGAGGATCACTACAAATCTGAGCTGTATAGTGAGACTCTGCACAAAATACATTAAAAAAAAAAATACAACAGCACTCCGCAAAGGACATCCTGTGATACTCTACTCCCTCCCAATGTTCTGCAAAGAGAGGGTTCTATAGTTAAAAGTTCCCAGAATGTTCCTTACACTCCTTTACTAACTGCTACACAAGCCACATAAGCATCAAAAGTTCTGGCAAACCCAGAGCTGAAGGAACCCATGTGCTTTTTGCTCCATGCTGCCATCTCCCTTTCTTGCTCAATGAAGAACCTGTTTTTCAGAAAAAAAAAAAAAAAAAAAAAAAGAACCTGTTTTTTCTCTGAAATGCACTAATCCAACCCTAAATCTTTCCCATCCTTCAAGGCTCTCTGAGAAGTCTTCTCAAACCACTGCAGCCCACAGCATACCACCTGTTTTCATCCTCCTGCAGCAAGTCCCATTCAAGTGACCATTCAGAGGCAGTTGTGGGTAAGTGACAGTGGCCCTGCCTTTAAGTGTCTGTCCCTCTCTGAGCTTGAGGGTCGTGGCTCAGTCTTGGCCAGTTCCGACTGGGCTTCCTCTTTGCTGGGGGTGAGCCCTGTGCAGTGTGAGGGTGCCAAAGCTTTGCAAGCTTCTGGAGGGAGGGAGGGACTATTACCTCATCCCTCGGGGAGGAAAGGAGCCCACAGTCCAAGACCTCACAGCAAGCTGGTAGTGGGGCCAGGATTCAAAGGCAGTGTGGCTGGAGATGCAAAACCCTCCCAGGTTCTCCGGGCAACACCGACCTTTCTTAGAGCCGAGGTTGTTGGGTCACCCAGGAAGAAGTTACATTGAGTCACCTTTCAAGTACAAAAGGGTGTTTCCTGTTGCAGGGTGCAGGAGCGCCCTCTGGTGTCCCTTCTTGGTACCAGCAGTCAGTGCTAGGGTCAGTGCTGACTTAAGTTTAAGTACCTGCCCAGGGTCCTGCAGGTGGCTGGGGCACCACCTGCAGGGCTGAGCATCTAGGTCAGTCTGGCAACTCCCATGCGGCTCCAGGCATCACTGACCCAGAGTCTCATTGAGCTGGGGACAAAGGGAGGATGAATCTGAAAAGCTTTGCAGAATTCCGGACAGTTTCGGCATTGTGGTAATACCAGGACCTCTATTTGTTACACACCTCTAGAATATTCTGCTTGGCTACACATGATTTTTACTTTTGTTTTTAAAAAATACTGTTTTTCTCAAAGAAGACAAAGGAACACTTTGTATCCTAAGTCTTAGCTCTCAGTAATTCAGTGCATAAGATATAAAAGACTATTTGATTTCTAATGATGGTGGCTATGAGTTTCCTAACTAACTCCTTTAATCTTACTGGTCTAGGAAATTAGATTCAAAAGGATAGATAGAAAGATAGATAGATAGATAGACAGACAGACAGACAGACAGACAGACAGATAGATACAAGCAAACTTTTAGGCATGGTGCACAGGGAGGCTGAGGCAGGAAGATCACAAGTTCAAGCTCGGCTTGAACAACTCAGTGACTTAGAAAGACCCTATCTAAAAATTAAAAACAAAAAATTTAAAAGAGCTGGGGATGTTGCTCAGTGCAAAGAGACTCAAGTGGACCTACAAAAGTAGAAGATGGGATGGCAAGATGGCTCAGTGGACTGAGCTTCTGCTTAGGCAATTGCAGGGACAGGGGCTCAATCTCCAGCACCACGGCGCTCAGCTGGCCACTGAGCTGTGGTGCACGCCTGTAACCCCAGTGTTAGGGAGGCTGAGAACAGGACGGTCAGTCACTAGGAGTTTGAGCTGCATAGCGAGCCCTGTACCAAGTACATTAAAAAAAAGGAGACAGAATTTATTTTAAGTTAATTTTTCTCATTTATACTGTATTTTTTGTTTGTTTGTTTGTTTTTGTAGTACTTGGAATTAAATGCTGGACCTTAATAACGAGCTATATTTTTCTTTTCTTTTCTTTTTTTTTTTTTTTTTGAGGCAGGGTCTCATTCAACTGCTAAATTATTTGTGCTAGACTCAAATTTGCAATGGTCCTGCCTCAGCCTCTTAAAGTGCTGGGGTCTGAAGCATGTGCCACATGTCCAGCTTTTTTTTTTACTATAATCTTTAGGATTATTGATTTCTACAGTGTAGTCATTAGGTGAGAATTAACAAAACAAAATTCAGTGGGATAAGAACCGTTTTCCAAATTATAGGGATGAGATAAACAGATACTTATGGAGAGAGAAAAACATTATTTGGCATGGATAAGGGCAGAAT
>PVKA01019340.1:0-21657 GCA_004027165.1 Ctenomys sociabilis
AAAAAAAAAAAAAAAAAAAAAAAAAAAAAAAAAAAAAAAAAAAAAAAAAAAAAAAAAAAAAAAAAAAAAAAAAAAAAAAAAAAAAAAAAAAAAAAAAAGCTTAATGAGATTTTGTTGGGAGGAGGGGAGAAGAAAAAGCTGTGTTTGTGAACTAGTGACTACTTGCCTTCCCTGAGCTTCAGTTTCCTCCTGGAAATGGAGATGATCCTGGTTTCTTAGATTGCCATGAGGACTTGAGGTGCTAATCCCAGACTTCTGTAAATTAATTGGTAGTTATTATTTTGGATGATAGTGTTGGCTTGTTTAACTCCTGGAAAGGAACCTGTTCAACAGGTGGCATGTTGAGTGGTTAAAAGGGAAAGAAGAGTCAGGCAAATCTGGTGCTACTGGTGCCACTGCTCTATGACCTGGCCAGGTGGCTTCATCTCTCTGAACGTCAACTTCTCTAGATTAGGAAGAATAGAATCCACTTTATGAGTTTGTCTTAGTTACTCTTTTTTTGTTGCTGGGACAAATATCCAACACCCAAAATGAAAGAAGGAAAGGTTTATTTAACTCAGTTACTGGAGGTTTCAGTCCATATTCAGCTGGCTCCAAGGCAGAGGGGCACATGGCAGAGAGCAGCAATTCAAGGCGGTGAACAACAACAATGCAAAAAGAGCAATCACTGCAGAAAGTCTTCTTTCTGTCTCTTATACTACACTCAGGCTCTCTGCCTCAGGGTGAGATGTAGTACTCACACCCATAATCCAAGCAGTACTAAAACCCGTAATCCCGGCCTTGGATCACACATAATCCCAGTGGATCATGAGTTAATCACAAACTGTAGAAGTCCCCACCCCTTGACTACATGAGGCTTTGGGGGGACAACTAGACACAAACCATAACAGAGTTTTTTTTTTTTTTTTTGCTTGTTTGCTTTTGTTTTGTTTTGAGATAGGGTCTTGCTATGTAGTCCATGCTTACCTTGAACTCACCATCCATCCCAGGGTAGCATCAAACTCAGGGCAATCCTTCTACAGCAGCCTACCAAGTGTTGAGATTAAAGGCGTGCACCACCATGCTGGGCTAATAAGGCTCAATAATGGTTCAATAAGAATGAATACTGGGGCAGGGAGATGGCTCAGTGAAATAAGCGCTTCCCTGTCAAGCACAAGGGCCTGAGTTCAATCCCAGGTTATGCAAAAAATTTAAAAAAAGAATGATGTCAACTAACTACAGCAACCATCGAAGAACAGTAGCCATGGCCCTCTGCTATCCCATGGCTGTAGGCCTCAACAAGGGCCACAAGGTGACTAAGAATGTGAGCAAACCAAAGCACAGCCGCTGTCATGGACACCTTACCAAATACATCAAGTTCGTGTGGGACATGATCCAGGAGATGTGCGGTTTCGCCCCCTAAGCGCTGTGCATGCCACGGAGCTGTTCAAGTTCTTCAACGACAAACGCACCCTCAAGCTCATCAAGAAAAGGGGACACATATCTGCACCAAGAGGAATTGTGAGGAGCTGAGAAATGTGCTGGCTGCCATGAGGAAGGCAAGAAGGACTGAATTCCTCTGGAATAAAGCTTGGCAGAAAGTTAAAAAAAAGAATATCAAGGGCCAGCCAGACAGCTCAGCAGACTAAAGTGCCTGCTTAGGCAGAAAACCCTGGACCCCAGGTCCATTCCTGGGGAGTGGCGCTGGCCCCACCCCCGGGGCGTGCTGAATGGGCGATTGAGTATGGGCATGGTGGCACATGCCTGTGATCCCAGCGTTTGGGGGGCTGAAAATAGGAGAATCACTATGAGTTCAATTTCTGCAGTGAGACCCTATACTAAATACATTAAAAAAAAAAAAAGAAGTATCAAGGGTTTTTCTCAGCACAGCTGCAAATGACGAGCACCTAAACTTCATTAGTGTTTTCTTTTTTTCTCAATTTTATCCCTTTGGTGTTTTTATTTTTTGCCTTCACTTTTGAGAGCTGCATTATACTGTAAAACCTAAAAGAAAAAATGTCTTTAGGCCAGTCATGGTGCGTGACTGTATGACCAGCACTTGGGAGGCAGAGCTAGGAAGGAGGACTGCTACCAGTGCAAGGCAGCCGAGGTGAAGTAATGCCTTCAGGGCCAACCTGCACTACAGTGAGAATCTGTCTTAAACAAACAGCCTGTCCAAACCCCCAAATAAATAAAGGAATGTTTTTAGAATAGTTTTACCACGCATAAAATACCAACTGGTAAATTAGACAGTAGTGAGATGGAATTAATGGATTAGTGAAGCACTACACACACACTCACACACATTGTATTGCCCATAGCCAGACATTTTCACCTAATCGTTTCTCTGAAGGCAAGCACTTATATATTTATTAATGTATTTGGTTGTTGCAGGGTCTCACTACCAGCTCTGGCTCGTAATCCTCCTGCTTTCAGCCTCCCCAGCGCTGGGATTAGACTTTTGGCTAATCTACACTAGATGTAGACTTTGGCTGGCTTAGTCTGCCTTGGGGATGGGGCTTGAACAGTGGTCCCTGTACTTGCCTAAGCTTGCCTAAGCAGGCACTTAGTTTACTGAGCTATCTTGCTGGCCCTTTGTTTCTTGAAGGAGGATTTTTTTGGGGGGTACCAGGGATCGAACTAAGGACCTTCCACTTGCCAGGCAGGTGCTTATACTGATAAGCTATTGAGAGAGCTTCTTTTATTAAAAAAAAAAGTTTATTTATTTATTTGGCACAGGGTCTCGCTATGCAGGTTGGACTCATAGTAATCCTCCTGTCTCAGCCTCCTGAGCAGTGGTATTATCAGGTGTGTATCATCTGCATGGCACGTTGTACCAGAGATCAAACCTGGATCCTTGCACTTGCCAGGCAGGCACTTAGACTGCTGAGTTATCTCCCCAGCATGAGAGGGGATCTTGATATGTAGTTCTGAACTTTAAATTCTATTTTTTTGGTGGTACCAGCAATCAAACCCAGGACCTTGTGCTTCACAGGCAAGCACTTATTCCACTGAGATATCTCCCTGGCCCTTGACACATAGTTCAGGCTGGCCTTGAGCTCATTATACATCTCAAACTGGCCTCAAACTCAGCAGTGTTCTTCCTGCATCAGCCTCCTGAGTACTGAGATTACAGGTATGCACAATTATGTCCAGCTTTCACTTTCCTTTTAAAATAATATATTCAGATGCTCTATATTATTTTTGGCAAATTGAACTTTCAGGCAGTTTATCCCATTTCTATCTCAAAATTCAGATTACTATATTTTCATAACATGTTTATAATATTCTCTTACTAGCTATGTAAGTAAGATCTGTAATGAAACATTATGGTAACTTGTGCCATTGTCGTCTTAGGTTTTGTGAAATTCCAAAGTGCAGTTTTTCTTGGTTATTATGCTTTACTTTTCTAAAACTTGAATCTGAGTTGATGTCTTTCATCAATTTTTTGCACCCTAAATAAAACTCAGGACCTTGCATTTGCCAGGTTTGTAAAAGTTTTGGCTAGGAGGTCTTCAGTATTGTTCAGCCTTGTCTTACTCCATTTCCTTGTCACTGGACATGACACCCAGGGCCTGCAGGTTAAAGGAGGAGATGTTTACTTTGGCTCCCAGTTTTAAGGACTCAGTCCGTAGCCGGCTGGCCCAGGCAGGAAGGGCATGGTGGAAGGATTTGGCAGAATGCTGTGCAGGTTGGGGCCGCCAACAACAAAGAGAGTAAAGGAGGAGCAGGCAGGGAGGTAGGTTCTTGCGGGCTGTACTCCCAGTGATCGCCTCTTCCAGCCAGACCCTGCTTCCTAGCAGCATGTCCAGATCCAAACTCTTCCTTGGTAGATTAATCCACTGATCAATAGAGGGTCTCTTCGATGCAATCTCCTTGCAAGGGCCCAGCCGCTATACACATGAGCCTTTTGGGGAAATTCTAGATAGAAATTGTAACATTTTCTAGATAGAAATTCTAGATAGAGAATTGTCATTCTCTTCCCTTCTTCTTTTTTTTCATCTTTATGCGGCAGCTCAGACTTGTAGTGATCCTCCTGTTTTCAGCCTCCCTAGCACTGGGATTACAGGCACATGCCACCACACCTGGACTTGGTTGTTTTAATGTATTTAATATAGGGTCTACAGGGTCTCACCATGTAGATTGGACTCGTATTAATGCTCCTTTTTTTTCAGCCTCCAAGCACTGGGATTACAGGTGTGCACCACCATGCCCAGTCTCAATCGCTGTTTCAGTGAGCCCCGGGGACAGGGCAAGCACAGCATGCCCAGGGATCGAACCCTGGCTGCTGCCCTCTGCCTAAGCAGGAGCTTTAGTCCACTGAGCTATGAGGCCAGCCCCAAATTTATATTTCAACCAAACTATTTTTTAGTTTTAGAATTTATATTAGAGGCACTTTTTCTCTATTTCTCTTTTGATTTTCTTCTTAGACACTATCTTTTCATTTTAGAGCATTTTCATTTTCTTCTTTCTTTCTTTCTTTCTTTCTTTCTTTCTTTCTTTCTTTCTTTCTTTTCTTCTTTTTTATACTGGAGATGGAACCCAGAGCATTTGCACTGAGGTACAAATCTAAGCTGTTTAAATTATTATTTTTTAAATTAAATTTATTTTTATTTATTTATTTATTTATTTATTTTTGTCTTTTTGAGACAAGGGCTCACTATGCAATTCAGGCTGGCCTCGAGCTCACTTTGTAGCTCAGGCTGGTCTTGAACTCACAACAATCCTCCTGTCTCAGCCTCCCGAGTGCTGGGATTACAGGCATGCGCCACCACACCCAGCCCTAAATTTATTTTTTTGAGACTATGTAGCTCAGGTTGGCCTTGAGCTCACTATGTAGCCCAGACTGGTCTTGAACACAGAATGATACTCTTGCCTCAGCCTCCTAAGGGCTAGGATTCAAGCATGGGTCACCATGCCTAGCTGTAAATTTTTTATTTTGAGATAAGGTGTCACCAAGTTACTAAGTGGCCCAGAATGAGTTCAACCTTGCAATCCTCTTGTCTCAGGCTCCTCAGTACTGAGATTACAGTTGTGTGCCATGTCTGGAGAGTACTATAAAGTGATAATAACTCTAATATCTATCTGGATCATCTGTGGGTACATACTTCTATTGTATGTTTTTTCATTCTGTGTTTAGTCTTTTTTTTTCAGTCATTTTTGTCATGTTTCCTGGCCAGCCTGGTAAATATATATAATTTATTTATTTTGTAATGAAATTTTTTTTTTTAAAAACCATTTTTTTTTTTTTTTTTTTTTTTTAGACAGGGACTCGCTATGCAGTTCAGGCTGGCCTTAAGCTCACTTTGTAGCTCAGGCTGGTCTCGAACTCACAACAATCCTCCTGCCTCAGCCTCCCAAGTGCTGGGATTACAGGCATGCGCCACCACGCCCGGCTTAAAACCATTTTTTTTGAGATAAGGTTTTGCTGTGTAATCCACACTGGCCCTGAATTTGCTTATGTGGCCCAGGCTGGCCTCAAGCCCACAGTGATCCCACTGCCTTAGGCTCCAGTACCACCATTGCTGGCTCAAGGATGATAATTTTAAAATTTAAAATATGAATATTGCCTCTAATCCTCATGTTCTCTGGATTTTATTATCTCCTTTTACAAAGGATCTAAATATTGCCATGCCTGTATATTACTGAAAGTTTTTTTTCTTTTTGTCTGACATAGGGTTTTGCTATGCAGTTCAGGTTGGCCTTGAACACCCAGCGATCCTCCTGCCTCAGCTTCCTGAGTGCTGGGATTGCAGGTATGCACCACCATACCCTACTTGGAAAGATGATCTGGATCCAGTTGAGGCTGATATGTTTTCAGTTTGACCCCAGTTCTAGGGGTAGCTTTTCCCTGCCCTTATCTGAAAGCTTGAGATTTTCCTGGATCCTTCATCCTTGTCAGAGCCTGAATGCAAGTTCTTGCTTCCCCAGTACGGTGAGGCTCTAAATTCTCCTTTGAGCTCTGTACCCATATTGTGGAAGCGATTTTCAGCTTCATTTCTTGGATTTCCCAGCATCACTTCAGAGTTGACAAAGCCTGAGGGGAAATTGCATTGAAATGTCAAGCTCACTTTATCACTTTTTTTTTTTTTTTTAGCGGAACCAGGGATTGAACCCAGGCCCTTGAGCTTTTCAGGCAAGCACTTATTCTACTGAGCCATCTCCCCGGGCCCCCTTGTGCTCACTTTTGTAACCCCCCGTTGCTGGTCTGGAGCTCCCAGAGATCGTCCTGTCTCAAACTCCCGGGATTACAGGTGTGTGACACCACGCCCAGCTCCAGGCCCCATGGTAGGCACCCACATCTGGGACCCAGCAGTGTGCCTGAGGATCCGGGGCAGAGAGGAGACCGCATGCACGTGGGGCCAGGGATCAAATTCAGGTCTTTGTGCTTGCCAGGTAGGTGCTTATGCCTCTCAACTATCTCTCTGGCCCCACTTCATCACATTTCCCTTTTCTGGAGCTGTGATTCTTTGATTTGTTTCCCTTATGGAAAAGTCATTTTTATTAGTCATATTCAAAACTCATACTTTTGGTCGGAGAGTTGGTCAGATACTAGCTATTATAATGGCAAGCAAAATTTGTATTTTTTTTTTTAAATGGAATTTCATGATGCTGCCTATCATGAGGCTACCCCTTGTATGCCCTGGCTCAAGCAGGTCTCCTGTCTCAACCTCCTGAGTAGCTAGGACTACAGGCACATGCTGCTGTAGTCGTAGTGATCCACCTGTTTACAACCTCCCAAGGGCTGGGATTACAGGTTGCCCAGTCTCAACTGCGTCTCAGTGTGCCCAGAGGGTGAGCCGGCATGGCAGGCCCAGGAATTGAACCCCTGGCCCCTGTGTGCCTACTTGCAGGTGCTTTAATCTGCTGAGCTTTTTGGCTGGCCCTCCCACCTCTAGGTTTATGATCTTGTCACCCATCAGTATATTAATCAGCATAACAATGGTTGTATTGCTCAGTGTTTGTGGTAGTCACAACCCAGCAGAGTGCAGCTCCATCAGCAGCTCTGGGCTTTGAGTGCCAGTGGCTCCAGCATCAGTTACAGCTCTTGGCGGCTCCTGGCCTCCCCCTTGGTCCTTTTGTGGCTGAAGCTCATAGTCCCCACTGGCAGCTTTCTGGAGCTCTCCTAGGTCTGCTGCCTCTCTGGCTTTCTGTACTGGTCTCTGCCACTCACTGTCAGTTGATGCCCGTCACTGCGGTTGGTCAGTGCTGCTTGTCACTGCCTATCTCTGCCATCGGTTTGCTTCGATCGTCATGGGCTGCACCTGGTCCCTGGAGCTCTTCATGGGTAGCAGCCCCTAGGCTGCGCAGCTCTATTTAATGTGTCGTGCTTGGATCACACTGCCTGGGATCCGAATGGCAAGTAGGTTTACAGAACCACTGCAGTGAGCTTTTTCTGGGGCTTGTGCTGCAGCACACGTCGGTAGTGTGGGGGAGAAAGGCCCCCAAGTGACTTGAGGACTGGTAGTCAGAGCCTCTCTGCTGGGCTGCGCATGCGCACGCGCAGCTTTGTTTCCCAGAGAAACTTCCCAGTAACACTAAAGGGGACAGAGTTATCAGGTTACAGGGCAGAGTCGTCCGCAGTGGCCAAGGGGCAGAGTCATCTGGGATTGGTGATTGGTTTGAGTTTCAAACATGCCTTGGCCAGGGCTATTATCTTCTGGAGTCTCTGAGGGTGTCTGGGACAGCCACCGCTGTCTTGGTGACAGCTCAGAGAATACAAGCGCTTTATCGACAGCTCCTGTGTCTCTGTGACGATGAACAGGGGCCTGAAATAATAATTGCCAGGGCTTTTGAGGGGTCTTGAGCAGAGCTGGCCATGTCAGTTCATGGCCCATTGCAGTTTAGGGATCTTAGGGATACAGAAATAGTCCCTGGTCCCTTCCCAAACTTGGCCTGTCAGATGTGGCTTTCCTGCCACTCTTTGCAGAGGTGCCAACAGCATGGAGTGGCAGCTGCAGGGGAGGGGCCTTGTGGCTGCTAGCTGAGCTGTGGCTCCTCTCAGGGCATCCAGGACAGTAGCCGAAAAGTAACCCGGGGTGTCAGGGTGTCAGGAAGTCCCTGGAGCCAGGGACGGGAAAAGGGTGTGACAGCTGTCAGTTGGGTCACATTCCCTTCTGGCTGTCAGTGAAAAAGGGGAATTTCCAGGCCTTGTTTCAGTTTTAGTCTTATCTCCTATCTATGTTTATCAATAACTCTATTTCTTCTTCTTCTTCTTCTTCTTCTTCTTCTTCTTCTTCTTCTTCTTCTTCTTCTTCTTCTTCTTCTTCTTCTTCTTCTTCTTCTTCTTCTTCTTCTTTTCTTCTCCTTCTCCTCCTCCTTCTTCTTTCTTCTTCTTCCCTTCTTTTTCTTCTTTCCTTCTTCCTCCTCCTCCTTCTTCTCTTCCTCCTCCTCCTTCTTCACTTCCTCCTCCTCCTTCCTCTTTTTTTTGGTATGGCGATTGAGCCTAGTTTCTTCACACTGAGGTAAATCCCCAGCCATTTGTTTAAAGTTTTAAGAAAAGGTCTTACTGAGTTATTAAGTTGCCTAGGGTGGCCTGGGACTTGTGATCCTCTTGCTTCAGCTTCCCAGAGTGCTAGGATTGTAGGTGGGTGCCACCATACCCAGCTTTTTTTTTAATTTCCAGCCAAATCAAGCCATTTCCAGTTTTAGTATCTTTGCATCTTGCCACTCCCTCAGCCTGAAAGTCCCTTCTCCCAGATTTCCCCAGGACACAACTTGCTCTCTTAGCTTCATTTAGTCTCTATTCAGGTGTCAGAGTGGCTTTTGTTTTTTTCTTTTTTTTTTTAATGAGAATAGATTTATTGAGGGAAGGAAAGCTCCTGTCTAATAGAAGGATGGGAGGGGAGGCTTGAGAGGGTAGTTCCCCCTTTTCTTTTTAATTTAGTATAAGGTCTTATAGGGTCTCACTACACAGATCAGACTCATAGTGATTCTCCTATTTTCAGCCTTCCAAGCACTGGGATTACAGGTGCATGTCACCACCACCCAGTTTCAATAGTTGTTTCAGTGTGCCATGGAGGTGGGGCTGGCATAGCATGCTGGGGATTGAACCCTGCTCCCTGCTTCTGTCTCAGCAGGTGCTTTAATCTGCTGAGCTATCTGGCTTGCCTGTTTTATGTATTTGGTACAGGGTCTCACCACACAGCCCAGACTCATAGTGATCATCCTGTTTTCAGCCTCTCACATCTGGAGTTGGCATAGTAGGCATGCGGTATAGGGGATTGAACTTGAGACCTTATGCTTGTCAGGCAGGTGCTTGTGCCACTGAGCTATCTACCCAGCCCTGTGTTTCTCATGTAAGAGAAACAATGTGATATTTAAACTTGTGTGTGGACAACCACTAGGAAAATAACAAGGTAGAAAGTATTAATTATTGAATCTTTGATGTAATTCAGGTATAAAAAATAAGATACGCAAACAGCTACACTCTATTTACTGATAAGAGACATCTGCTATAATAATGTCTGTAAGTATAATATCATGTATGCACCTTCTATGGTACCAAAACATTATGAAAAGTTTGCAGTGTATTAATTTATCAAATCCATCTTGTCAAGGTATCTTAAAACTGTCTCATTGATATTTTTTTTGGGTTTTTTTTTTTGTCTTTTCCTATTTTTTTTTTGGTGCAGGGTCTCACTATGCATGCAGCCCACATTCATAGTGATCTTCCTGCTTTTTGCCTCCCATGTGCTGGGATGACAGGCGCGCGCCACCGCACCCGGATTGCATTGCTGGCTCAGCACACCCGAAGGCGGGGCCGACGCAGCTGGGGGAACCAAAGCTGTCTCATTGATATTTGTACTTCAATAAAACAAAAATTAAAAAAATAAAAATAAAAAAATAAACTTGTGTGTCTAATTTCACTTATTATGATCTCAAGGTGAATGAATTTGCCTCAGTTGGCTGTAGCTTATCCATCTTTATGGCACAGTAGGACTCTAGTGTATGTACTACTTTATCTTTATCCATTCATCTATTGACAGGGAACTACAGGTTGCTTCCAAGCTGGGCGTGACAGTACATACCTGTAATCCCAGCACTCAGGTGTGTGAAACAGGAGGATCACTGTGAGTTCAAGACCAGCCTGGGATACACAGGAAGTTCAAAGCTAGCCTGAACTACCAGTAAGACCCTGTCTCAAAAGAAAAAAAGAATATGCTATTCTGGGTTACTGAATCAGTGGTTGCTTGTTACAGCATCCACAGGAAACTAATACAATGGCCGAACAGATGTTTAGGATTGGAGTGAAAGAATTGGGGGCTGAGAGGGCAGACAGGGCTAGAAGTGACAGTCTTGGGGGCTAAGTGGCTTAGTTAGGAGCCAGATCTCATTTGAATGGTCTCCAAACCTGGAGAGTCAGGCAAAAGGTGCTAAACCATCCCTTATCCTGAGGGCTGGGGTTAGTGGGACTTATGTGGCTTGGTGGACACGGTCTGAGAGGATCCCCAAATAGATTCCCAAAACAAATAGTACTGCTAGATGTTAGAACTTTTTATTTCCATATGATGCTGGGGATGGGGAGACTTGGGGGGGCATCTTTGTAGGGCTCCCAGCCCTACCTCTATAGCTGCTGGGAGGGCCTGAGGATATATAGGAAGTGGGTCTTGCGGGCAGGCAGCCTGGAGTGGGAGGAGTCCCGGGCCCCATCTTTGAGGATACTTTCATGGGTCCCCTCTCGGAGCCCATCCCGGATGGCCTGCAGGCGGTGTTTCTTCTCACCTAGCCAGCCACCATCCTCCTGAGCATCCTGATGGGACTTCCTCCGAGGTACCTTAATGATCCAGAAGGCCACTCGGTGGTGGGCTTCTGGGTAGGAGCTGCCCATGACATTTCCAGTGGGCACCTGGGCTTCCTTCTCTCTCTTGGGAACCTGGGGAGGAGGGGCAAGGAGAGTAACTCACATGCCATATAGCACACCCTGCAAGCACACAGCTCACTTCACTGGACAGCTGATGGGGGAGCTTCGGGGTTGAAAGGCTCTCTGAGGTTTACAGTGCACTGGGTTTGAAAATACTTTAGAGTTAAAGATACTGAGATTTATGGAATACTTTTGGCATTGAAAATACATTTGGGGGTGTCTCAAAAGGCAGGTAAACAAAGAACTTTAGGGTTTGTACTGCTTGTTGGATTACAAAGCACTTTAGGATTAAACACTGAGGTTTAGAAGGTAGTTTGCAACATACAAAGGGCTTTGGGATTAAAGGTTCTTGGGTTTACCAAAGATTCAACCATAAATGTAATGTGGGATCTTTGATCAAATCCTAGATCAAAAATGGATTTTTTTTTTAATGGGGGACAGGGAGATGGCTCAGTAGAATAAGTGCTTGCCTGGCAAGTGCAAGGGCCTGAGTTCAAAAAAAAAAAAGTATTTAGTACAGAGTCTATGTGGTGTCACAACACAGACGTGGGATCTGTAGTGATTCTTCCTGGTTTTCAGCCTTCCGCATGCTGAGATTACAGGTGTGTGCCACCACCTCCAGTCTCAGCACCCCCTGGGAGCAGGGCCGGCATGGCAGGCCAGGAATTGTACCCTGTTTCTGTGGCTGCCTAAGCAGGTGCTTTAATCCGCTGAGCTATCTGGCTGGTCCAGACTTTTTTTTAAGACAGGGTCTCGCTATGTAGGTCGGGCTGGTCCTGGGCTCACTTCTGTAGACTCCAGGTTGCTCTCAAGACTTCCAGTGATCCTCCTGTCTCAACCTCCTGAGTGCTGGATTGCAGGGGTGTGCGAGCACTCCTGGTTCAGGGTTTGCCTTTGGGACTTTGCACTCTTCAGGTAGGTGCTTATGCCTCTGAGCTATCTTCCCATCAAAAATGAAAACAGGGCAGGGACATGGCTCAGTGGAATAAGTGCTTTCCTGGCAAGCACAAGGGCCTGAGTTCAATCCCCAGTTCCGGGGGTAGGGGGATGGGGGATAGGGGGTGGGGGGGCGGGGAGAGAAGAAAAGAAAATGTGGTCACAGAGGCCTGGCCAAATAGCTCAGCAGATTAAAGCACCCGCAAGCAGGCGCAGGGGCAGGGAGTTCAATCCCCAGGCCTGCCATAGTGGCCCCATCCCAGGGGCACACTGAGATGATGACTGAGACTGGGCGTTGTGGTGCATGCCTGTAATCCCAGCTCTTGGGAGGCTGTAAACAGGTGGATCACTAGGAGTCGATCTAGTAGTGAGACCCTGTAGACCCCTCCCTAAAATTAAAAAAAAAACTTGTTCACAGAAACACACGGGGAGGATTTTGGGCAGATGCAGGCAGAGGCAGGGAACAGATTCTACCTTGTGCAAACCTGTAGCCCCAGCTCTCCGGGGTGCTGAGGCAGGAGGATTGCAGATTCCAGCCCAGTTTGGGCAACTATGGTGGCACACAATTATGTCAGCTGTCTGGGAAGCTGAGCCAGGAGAACCAAAGTTTGAGTCTACTCTAGGGAATTTAGCATGATCCTGTCTGAAAATTTAAAATAAAATTGAGGGTTTTTTTTTTTTTTTTTGGACAGGGTCTCACTATGCAGCCCACATTCACAGTGATCCTTCTGCTTCCTGCCTCCCTAGCGCTGGGATTACAGGCACGCGCCACCACGCCTGGACTCCATCGCTGGCTCAGCACACCCGAAGGCAGGGCCCGCGCGGCATGCGGAACCGGGAATTGAACCCTGGCCGCTGCGCTTACCTAAGCAAGCGCGTAGTCAGCTGAGCTATAACACCGGCCCTTAAAATAAAATTAAAAAGGGCTGGGGATATAGCTCAGTGTGAAGGTTCAGAGTTAACACACACACTTTTGAAGTTTATAAGAGAGAATTTAACACAGATGTTGGGGTAGATTTCCACACCCCTCCCCTTCAGTACCAGGGTTTGAACTCAGGATCCTGTGTTTTCCAGGCCAAGCCCTTATTCTACTGAGCTATCTTCTTGGCCTGGGGTAAATTTTTTAAGTGCTGGAGAATATATATTGTGAATACAAATGTATTTTGAGGTTTGTGGACGTGAGGTTTACAAAATCCTTGAAAGTAAAACACATGGAGCTCACAAAACCCTCTGAGCACCAGGTATGATGGTATGTCCCTGTAATCCCAGCACTTGGGAGGCTGAGGCAGGAAGATCATTGTGAGTTTGAGACCAGCCTGGCTACAAAGTGAGCTCAAGGCCAGAGGAAACTACATAGAGACCCTGTCTCAAAAAAGGATTAAAAAAAACAAGCTGGGCGTGGTGGCGCATGCCTGTAATCCCAGCACTCGGGAGGCTGAGGCAGGTGGATTGTTCTGAGTTCGAGACCAGCCTGAGCTACAAAGTGAGCTCAAGGCCAGCCTGAACTGCATAGTGAGACCCTGTCTCAAAAAGACAAAATAAATAAATAAATAAAAAATAAAACAGAACAAAAAACCCTCTACTCAGCAATTGAAGATCTATTCTGAGGCTGTGGACCTCATCTTTGAGCTGGTTTGGCCCTTTTTTAAAATTCTTTCCTTCTTTGGCAGAACCAGGGATTGAACTTAGGGCCTTGCACTTGCCAGGGAAGCACTTATTCCACTGAGGCATCTCCCTGGCCCCTGGTTTAGCCCTTTTGACAGATGACAAAACTAAGGCCTCAAAACAGTACGTTTTACCCAGAGAGAGTGGGAGGCTCAATTCCTCTCCCCTCCTTCTAAAGGACAGGAACAGTTGAGGCCTGGGTCCCTTAGGCTGTCCATGTCCTAACCTTCCGGTTACTTTCCAGGCTTCCCTCTGGCTCCACGGAAGCTACCACCTTCTCAGAGATGAGCACCTCTCCTGTCTTGTTGTCTGTCACCTATTTGGATTGGGTGAGAAAGTGAAGACAAATCTATTTGGCTCCTGGGTGCTCCTCTCTGACAGAACCAAGCATGAAGGGTACAGGGGAGACTGCAAGCTAGGCTCCTTACAACTGCACCTTATCAATCTGGAGATGGCTGGAGATGGTCTTGTTTCCCAGCTGGCGCTCCTGGTCCTGCTGTTGGTGGAAATCTCTGGGGAGGCCCCAGAAGACCGTGGGGGTGGAAAAGAAGCTGCCTAGACTCTGAAGGAGGTCATCCTAGGGCCCAAGGGGTGACTGGTGAGCTATGGACCTCATCTCCCCAGGTACCCTGTAGGTCTTGGCCCAAGTCCCTTCTTCCCCAAGCCTTATCTGTCCTGTCCTCAGCTCCATACCCTCTCTTCTGTCCCTTTCTTTCCCTCTGTCCCCATTCTTTCCCTCCTCATATGATGTCTTTGCTTCTTCTTCTTCTTTTTTTTTTTTTTTTTTTTTTTTGTCTTTTTGGGACAGGATCTCACTATGCAGTTCAGGCTGGCCTTAAGCTCACTTTGTAGCTCAGGCTGGTCTCGAACTCACAACAATCCTCTTGCCTCAGCCTCCCAAGTGCTGGGATTACAGGCCTGCAACACCACGCCCGGCACGTCTTTGCTTCTTACCTTCTCTCTTGCTATCTTTTGCTGCCCTCTCTCCTTCTGCCTCCTCCTCTCCCACCATCACTTACTTTCAGGAACAGTCTTCTGAAGTTTTGGAAGAGGCTCTGTAAGCCAAGGAAATCCAAGGAGCTCTCCTGGTCGTCAGCGTCTTGGATGGGGGCCGCAGATGAGGGGGGCACCAGGGCGCAGGGGACCAGCAGCACCAGGATCAACAGATGCCACATGGCTAGACGGGGAGGCTGTGTCAAGGTCGGGGTCAGGGTCCTGGTCTCTCAGGGCCCACACTCCCCGCGGGGATACCTCTGTCCTGTTCCTGGCCCAGGCCCCGACCTAGTCCACACAGCTTCCCCAGCACGGAATCCCTGTCCTCCCCATCCATCCTGTGCAGCCCGCCCTGCTCCCAGATCACACGCATCTCAGGCCTAACCTCTGCCCACACCCCGCCCCGTCTTCTGAGCCGAGACCTTATGCTGGACCACAGCGCGGTCAACGGACTCCCTCTAACTCCCTCAGTCCACCGAGGACTGTTATAATCCAAACAGCTGTGGTTTCTAGCCCACGCGAGACACCTGGAGCGTTAGAGTGGCCACGCCCCCATTGTCTGACCACGCCCACTGGCGACCTCATCCCTGCGCCTGGGCCTCTATTTCTTAGCCACGCCCCTGGCAATTTGAACCACGCCTCCATCTTTTAGCCGCAAACCACAGCCCAACTTTTTTATGGCCTAGCCTCTTTCTCTTGATCACGCCCCTTATAGGGGCCTTGGATACCTAATTCCTAGTCCTGCGCAAAACTTGTACAGCCTTAACACTAGATTTAAGACCACACCCTTCTTTTTAGAACACGCCCCTAAACTGCGTCACTCCTGTGCCCCAGGCCCCTACCCCAGTTTCATTTCTAGTCTCTGTGTAAGTGAAACGCCCTAATCCAAGCATTCCATGCATTTACTTTTTTTTGGCGGAACCGGGGATTGAATTTAGGCCCTGGCACTTGCCCGGCAAGCGCTTATTCTACTGATTGATCTCCCCAGCGCCCTTTTTCTTTTTTTAAATCGTTTACTCTTGAGGGTTTTTATTTTCTTCATTTGCACTGGATATTGAACCCAGGGCCTTCATACTGAGCTCTATTTCCAGTTCTTTTTCAATTTCTTTTAGATAGTTTTTCTCCAAATTGCTAAGTTGCCCAGGTTGAGTTGGGGTTCCAGTAGGAGTTCAGTACCATCACTAGGTCCTCTTTTTCTTTTTCTTTTTTTTGATGGAACTAGGGATTGAACTCAGGCCCTTAAGCTTGCCAGGGAAGCCCTTATTCTACTGAGCCATCTCGCCGGCCCCCTTTTTCTTTTTTCTTTTTGAGGCAGAGTCTTGCTATACATTTCAGGCTGACCTTGAGCTCACTTTGTAGCCCACGCTGGTCTCAAACTCACAGTGATCCTCCTGCCTCAGCCTTCCAAGTGCTGGGATTACAGAAGTGTACTACTACATCTGGCTTTCCTTCAGTTTTATATCTCCTCTGAGCCTTCCTCTGTGTCCCTTCTCATTTTTTTGTTCTGGTTCCACTTGAAAACTGCTTTCTCCAGAAGCGTCATCTTCTAAGGTTTCAGACTCACTTTTTCCTCAAGAGTGCAGATTTCAGTTGGCAGCACCTAGTGGTGGGAGTTCAGTCCTGCGTTGTTTTTTTTTTTTTTGAGACAGGATCTAGCTATGCAATCCAGGCTGCCCTCCAACTCCTGGTAGTCCTCCTGCCTCAGCCTCTCAAGGACTGGGATTACAGGTATACACCACCACACCCAGCCATTCTTCCATTTTTAAAGAATCTGGAGTTATGGTCTTAACCTCTCTTCCCTCAGGCTGAGTGGCTGTCCTGTCCTGGACAGTGTTGCTAGTGAGCAGGAGCAAGGCATCTCCCGGGACCTCCAACAACCTCCCAGTACCTTGTCCACCATTCTTAACCCGGTGAGGTCACCAGGAAGCCATGTTGCAGAGCAGTCAACTGGACCCATCCCAATGGTCTAGTCTTCAAAAATATACTTGGGGCTGGCAGTAAATATTCTTTTGTGTTTGTTTAAATTCCAGTGCCCAACACACAGACATCCTAGAGGGTTGCCACGAGTCGCTACAGGTGCAGACTTTAGCCTCCTCCCTCGGACCAGGAGGTCGAGGCCCAGCCTCCTTTCTCAGACCTCGAAGTCCTGGTCCCCCAGCCTCCTTCCTCAGATCCGGGAGGTCCCAACCCTCCTGGGGACTCAAGCCTCGGATTCCCGGGTTCTCCCCAGTCCCCGGTTAAACTTCTCTCTGAAAGCGAGAATCCTCCCCCGAACTGTCACTGTCGGATCCAGTCCCCTCCGCCGGCCGCCGGGCCCGCCCCCCCTCGGTCCCTCCCACTTTTCCCAAACAAAGCTCCCGGCAACTTTCTCCGCCGCCGCGCCCCGCCCGCCCGCGGCTGCCCAGCCCAGGCCGGGAGGTAGGAAGGCGCCGGCGGGAGTCGGGATCCTGATCTGGGGTGTGTGAGTTGGGGTGGGAAGTTACGCGGGATGAGGTGAGGTTGCGTTTGGGGAACCTCTGGGAATGACCCGCAGCCCCCTCGGCCCGGGGCGCGAGTTTGCGCGCGCGCGGCGCAGCGGGAACTTCGGCGGAGTTGGGTCGCTGGGGACGCGTAAAATCTGGGCGCGGGGTGGCCTGAGTCGGGGACCCCGAGGGTCGCGGCGCGGAGTTCCGGGGCTACTTCGCCACAAGAAAGACCTCATGCGTGTTTCCGACCGAGCCGCCCGGTGGCCGAGGGAGGGCTGCGGGTCCAGGGTGGCCTTCTTTTCTGTCCCTTTGAGGTTGAGGCCTGGGGCGGGAAATCAGGGGGGAATCTTTCCTACCGAGCGCCTCCGTCTCTTTGTCTGACCACATGGGGGAGGACTGGGCTGGGCTTTGGCCTGGGGGGGGGTTCCCTGGGGGGGTCCCCTGGCTGGGCCTCGAGTCTTTGTCTGCCTTCACCTCGGGTCTAGGGTTCGAGGGTGGAGGGGGCTGGAGATGTGGACTTTGGGGTCCTGGGAACGCGGCGGAAGACTTGGAGCCTCCAGAGAGGCGGGATCGGACTGTATTGGAAAAAGTTTTCCCTGTTCCTGGCCTCCGGAAAGTCACAGGGAACTTGGCTTGGATCTAGCCCACGGCGTAGGGGGAGGGGAAGGGGCGGGGCCGGGCGGGAGGGGAGGTGCTCAGGCCGGCAGCCCCGCCTCCGGCGGGTTGGGAAGCTGGGGGAGGGGACGCCTGGGCCCTTTGTTCTGGTTCTCCAGATGGCCCTGGCCCCTGCCCCCCAACCTGTGGTTCTGTGGGCGCCCCTGCCCCCTAGCCTGTGGTTCTGTGGTCGCCCCTGTCCCCCAGCTGTGCTTCTGTGGGCGCCCCTGTCCCCCAGTCTGTGGTTCTGTGGCTCTTTCCAGGTCTATCCGCATCAGTTTCGCCTTTAATCTCTGCTTCTGTCTCACTGGGTCTCTGCTCCAGCCCTTTTCCCTCCCTGAATCTGTTGTCCCCCGCTTCTGTTTCTGCTCCCCTCCCCCTCTGGTGTCTGTCCCCTCTCTCTCTGGGTCTGCACTCAGCCTGTGTTGGGCCTGTGCCCCTCCTCCTGTTCTAGCAGCTGCTGCTGGCTTCCTAACACCTGTTCTGGGGTGGGCCTGGGAGGTTTCACTCACACTCTGCTTCCCAGCAACTGACCCGACTCCCGTGTTCTTTGAACTGGTAACCCACACTTGGGGAGTTTTAGCCCTCCTGGCCCTAGGCATTACTTGTTAGTGTTTAGGCTCCGGTACAGTGCAAACTCCTCAGCAAACTGAAGGGCGAACAACTTCCTTTCCCAAACTACTCCAGAAATCCATTGCCTTTCTCCTCTAAGACCCAAAGGCCCAGGCCCAGCCCTCTTCCTCACACCTGGGGTCCAAGCCCAGCCCTTCTTCACACCTAGGGATCCATGCTGTCCTACAATTCTGAGCCTCTCTGGGTGGCCCGAGGAAGCTTGCTGAGGTCTGTGTTCCTCCAGGCCCAGATGGGGGAACCCCGGGCTGGGGCCCCTCTGGAGGATGGCAGCGGCTGGACTGGCAGCGAGGAAGGCAGTGAGGAAGGCACGGGTGGCAGCGAGGGGGCAGGGGGCGATGGTGGCCCAGATGCAGAGGGCGTCTGGAGCCCCGACATCGAGCAGAGCTTCCAGGAAGCCCTGGCCATCTACCCGCCCTGTGGCCGCCGGAAAATCATCCTGTCGGACGAAGGCAAGATGTATGGTGAGTTTGCCCATTTCTTTTGTCCTGACCCCCACTGGGTAATAACAGTAACAACCATCTTGATAGAGCTCTAAGTGTTGTCCATGTAAAAATATGTAGCATCCTCTGAGCTAGATGCTAGCAGTCACCATCTGCACAAACAAGGAAACTGAGGCACGAGAAGGTTAATGGTTTGTGAAAGGTCACAGAGTATGTGGCAAGGAGCCCAGCTGGCTCCAGCCCTTTGGAGATGCCAGTTTTTTGCTCAGTAGGGAATTCCTGCTGACCATCTAACTCTCTTCTGTGTTACCTCTTCAGGTCGAAATGAACTGATTGCCCGCTACATCAAGCTCAGAACCGGGAAGACCCGGACTCGGAAACAGGTCTCAAGGCTGGCTTGTGGGCTTCTGTCAGGGCTGGCTTTTCTTCTTCATGTGGGCTCCCTGGTCAAGGAGGGCCTGGCTTATGGGCCTTTGCCTGGCTTCTTGGCGTGCCTGGTAGTGCGATTCCACTGCTGATTTGGGGGTAATTTCTTTTTTTTTTTTTTTTTTTTTTGGTGGGACTGGGGTTGAACTCAGGCCCTTGCTTGGCAGGCAAGTGCTTATTCTATTGAGCTATCTCCCCAGTCCCTTTGGGAGTAATTTCTGTAGCTGTTTTTTTTTTTTTTTTTTTTTTAATTGATTAATTAATTAATTTTTTTGGCAGAACTGGGGATTGAACTCAGGCTCTTGCGCTTGCCAGGGAAGCACTTATTCCACTGAGCCATCTCCCTGGCCCCTGTAGTTGTTTTAGAAGCAGAGTTGGAGATCAAAAAAGCCTGAAAGGGGAGGATGGGGATGAGACAGAGGTGGTCCCTGAGGTAGCCAGTTCCTGTTAAGGGCCCAGCCTGCTTGTCCTGCAGTTTTGTCAGCCTTCACGTCAAGGGGCTCTGGATGGAGGGCAAGAGGAGCGATGCTGGGGTGGGTGGCTGTAGCTCCACTTTGCTTCTCCATCCATCCTTACAGGTCTCTAGTCACATCCAGGTTTTGGCTCGGAGGAAGTCGAGAGAAATCCAGTCCAAGCTGAAGGTAAGAACTGAGGCAGACAGACCTGGAGAGAAGAGGATGGAGACCCAGGGAAAAAGGGGACAGAGATCCAGAGACAGGCAGAGAGACAAGAGAGAGGGAGGATAGAGACCCAGGTGGGGCGAACAGAGATCCAGAAAACTGGGGGTCTGAGACCCAGAGATGACCTCAGACCCAAGGGATGGCTGGGAGGCCCAGGGCATCTGGGGAGGGGGGGAGTGCTGACATCCTTCCTTGGGAGAGAGCTGCAGAGAGAGGCCGAGACTGGGTCAGGACAAGTGAGGATGGGTCGTCAAGCCTGTTCCTTGGCTACTGTCCTTGTCACCCTCATTTTCCTCTGCTCCTGTCCCTTCCTAGTGGTCTCATTTTTTTTCCCTCTTATGCTCTGAGGACCCACTTCCCCCATCTTCTCTGGTTCATTGTCCCATGCCCCAGCCCCCCATGTGACCTGCCTGTTCTTTTGTGCTCAGAAATCCTCATTTCCTGTTAGTGATTTTCATACTCATTTTCTTTTCTTCATCCTCTGAATTTCCTGTTCCTTCTGGGGCTGAGATCTGTCACTTTCTACTCCTCTGAACGTGAGGTCTTTTCTTCCTTCTCTTTAGGACTTGGGGACAATGGTTTCCTGTTCTTTATTTATGCCTAGAAGTGGTCCTTTTTCTCTAGGTCTACCTCTGGTCTTTTCTATGCTTTTTTTTTTTTTTTTCCAGTGGCTTTCTGTTTTGGCTGGATTAGGAAACAGTCACTTCCTATTCCCTTGGGGCCTGAAGTTCTCATTTCCTGTTGCCTGCGCATCAGGAAACCTCTACCTCGGGTTCCTTCTTGACCTATAAATTCTCATTACCATCCTTTACTAAGGTTTGGAAGTCATTTCTCCTCTAGGGCTGGCTACTACTGTTCTGCTCTTACTCGTCCCTCTGTCCCCTGTAGCCCCTTTGCTCAGCTCAGGGTGGCGGGCCCTGCAGGCTGGTAGGGCAGGGAAGTGGGGGAGTCCAGCCTTTGCTTCCTAAGTCGTGTTTTCTTTCCTCCCTTGGCGCCTTCCCCCACCCCCTCTGGCAGGCCCTGAATGTGGTAAGTCCCCCTGCCCCTCCTCCTACCCACTCTGCCCCCAGTTGGCTGCCCCCTCCCCCAGGAGACCAGGAAGGGCACAGGGCTGCACACCACCCTTGCCCACCCTTTGCCTGGACTCCCCAAGTCTGCCTCTTCCCATCCTTGCTTTACCCACTTCTGGTCCCACCCTTGCTGTGTTGACTAGGTTGCCCCATTAACATGGATCTCCAACTCTCCCAGGACCAGGTTTCCAAGGACAAGGCTTTCCAGACCATGGCTACCATGTCCTCTGCCCAGCTCATCTCTGCACCTTCCCTGCAGGCCAAACTGGGTCCTGCTAGTCCTCAGGTACCTGGATTGGGGATTACGGGGTTGGGGGTTGGGGGGTGGGGGTGCAAGCTGCCAACAGAGACTAACTAATCCCCTTTCTTTGTCTCCTCTCTAGGCCACTGAGCTATTCCAGTTTTGGTCAGGGGGCTCTGGCCCCCCCTGGAATGTTCCAGAGTGAGTATATTATGTCTCAGCTCACTCCACTCCCTTTCCTTACCCCATCTTCCAGCTCATAACTTTCTTTCTTTTTTTCTGGAACTGGGGATTGAACTCAGGCCCTTGCACTTGCCAGGCAAGCGCTTATTTTCAAATTTCTTTTGAAAAAGAATACAAGGATTCTGGAGGCAGGCTGTCTGGATTGGAATTCTAACCCTGCCCTTTTAACCTGTTTCTTATCTCTAAAATAGAGGCAGACTAAGCATAATGGCACATGCCTGTGACCCCAGCACTGGGAGGCTGAGGCAGGAGGATTGCCACAAGTTTGAGGCCAGGCTACATAGTGAGACCCTATCTCAAAAACAACAGCAACAAAATAAAAAAAAAAAACAAAAATGGGGGTAATAAGATCACCTTTTTTTTTTTTT
>PVKA01019340.1:21757-42340 GCA_004027165.1 Ctenomys sociabilis
TTTTTTTTTTTTTTTTTTTTTTTTTTTTTTTTTTGGTGGAACTGGGGATTGAACTCAGGCCCTTGCACTTGCCAGGGAAGCATTTATTCCACTGAGCTATCTCCCTGGCCCCTCTTTTCCTTTTTTATCTTCTTTTTGTGAGACAGGCTGGATTCAAACTTGCTGGGATACTCCTGGGGCCTCAGCATCCCAAGGGCTGGAATTGTAAGGGTGTGCCACCATGTCGGGCAAGAGCACCTTTTTCACAGGGCTGTTAAGGGAATGAAAGAGGGTAAAATATACAGTGTTTAGGCTAGGACCTGGTGTATCATATGTGCTTAGTACTAACTCTGAGGTGGCATAGTGAGGAGGGAGAGGGGAGGGGAGGGCCTGTTGGGCAAAGACAGATCCCGGGAATTGGAGTTGGACCCATCGGGAGATATACAGCCTGCAAGAAGAGCAGATGTGGGGAGAAATGAGCTCGACAGTGGAACTTGTGCATGAGAGATGCCCAGAGAATGTTCACAGGAATGATGGCCTCCTACTGGGACTGTTGGCCGTAGAGGCTCATGGGAAGGCAGTTGCAGGTCCAGAGACTCCTGGGAGGGAGGAGCCCTAGAAGTTCGTGGGGTGACTCATTTTCATCCCTTTGATACCATGTTTGAAGCTGAGAATAAATCAGGAGTTATCTTCTCTCAGACTGAGATGAAAATGGGCCTTTGAGGTTCATAGGAGGTCTCTTCTGGGGTCTGAAAGGGCGACAGGATGTGTTAAGTGGGGCAATGCAGGTTTTGATAAAATCACCTGCACAAACAGGTTGAAGAGTGACAAGTAAAGGGTTGTAAAGAGCCACAGAAAGGGCTCCAGGGTTGGGAGAAGATTGAGGGGTTTGTTGAAGAGATAGCACCGAAGGCTGAGTAGAATTTAGCTAGGTAAAGAGTAGAGTAGGGACTAGAGCAAAGAAAACAACATGTGACAAGGCCCTGAGGTGAGAAAGCTTAGGAAGTTGCAGGAGTTTAGGGTGAGAGGACAGTAGGAAGCAGCTGGGCAGTCTTATTTGTTGAGTACCTACTTGGGGCTTCACTCTGCTCAGTTTGAGGTCATGGTGTGAACACCATAGATAGTCCCTGACTTCACGGAGCTGTACATACTGGGGAGGAGACAGCAGTCATGTAAATGAATAAGAATTCATAAGGAAAGTAATAAATAAATAAGGCAAAGCATATGCTTTTTTTTTTTTTTAATGAGGGAGTAAACCCAGGGCCTTCACACACAGCTACACCCTTTTTAAATTTTTGTTTTTTCAATTATGTATTTGGTACAGGGTCTCACTATGCATCTCAGACTCAGATTCAGTGGTCCTCCTGTTTTTAGCCTCCCCATTGCTGGGATTAAAAACTTGTGCCACCATGTCCGGACTGGTCCCGATGCAGTGCACCCTGGGGGTGGGGCTGGTGTGGCTGGTGTGGCATGCAGGACGGGGATCCGAACCCTGGTCCCTGTGCTTGCCAAAGCAGGTGCTTAGTCCACTGAGCTTATCTTGCTGGCTTTTTTAAAAATTTTTGAGATGAGGTCTTGCTAACTAAGTTGTTCAAGCTGACCCCGAATTTATAATCTTTCCACCTCAATCTCAGACTGCTGGGATTTTGAGTGCATACCACCATATCAGTTAAAATTTATTATGCTTTATTTTTGTGGTGCTGGGGATTCAATTCAGAGCTTTGCACATGCTGGTAAAGTCCACCAGCCCTAACCTTTTTTCATTTTTGGTTTTATTTTTATTCTTTTGTTTTTTGAGATAGTCTTACTATCTAGCTAGTTCAAGCTAGCCTTGAACTCACTGTGTGACCAAGGCTGGCATGAAACCCATGTTAATCCCAAGTGCTGGGATTATGTGAGTACAACACCATTCCTGGCTCAAGAACTCTAAATAATTTTTTTTTCAGTACCAGGGATCAAATTCAAGACCTTGCACTTGTCAGGCAGGCACTTATGCTACTGAGCTATATTCCTGGCCTCTAGAGCTCTAAATAATTAAATAATTAATTTTGGGCCCTGGGAATTGAACTCAGGACCTCATGCTTGCCAAACATGGGCTGCGCTGCTGAGCTATATCCCTTTGCTCGAAGAGCTCTATTTTATTTGTGTATCTTTATTTACTTTTTGGCAGAACCTTGAAATCAGGCCCTTTTGCTTGCCAGGGAAGCACTTATTCCTCTGAGCCATTTCCCCAGCCCCGATCTTTCTTTATTATTATTATTATTATTTGTCTTGCTAGGCAGTTCATACTCATAGTGATCCTCTTAGTGATCCTCTCTTAGCTTCCTTAGTGCTGGGATTACAGGCATGTATCACCACACGCAGTTCCAGGGTGGGCATGGTATGCTTCAGGTTCTGTGGCCAGCACAGCATGCAGTAGTACTAGGGATGGAATTCGGCACCTTGCACTTGCCAGGCAGGCGCTTATTAAGCCATTTCCCCAGCCCAAGAGTTCTATTTTATTTTTAGTTATTTATATATATTTAGTACAGGATCTTACAGGGTCTCACTACACAAATTGAACTTGTAGTAATCCTTCCTGTTTTTCAGCCTCCCAAGTGCTGGGATTACAGTGCACACCACCACGTCCAGTCTTATTTGCCCTCTTAGTGCACTCCTGGGCTGGGGCCGGAGCTAGGGCCCAAGGCAGTACCGGCAATGGTATCAGCACCAGCACCAGCACAATAGGCCAGGCCAGGGATCAAACTCCTGGCCCCTGCGTCTGCCTAAGCAGACACTTTAATCTGATAAGCTATCTGGCTGGCCCAAGAGCTGTATTTTGTTTTTATTTATTTATTTATTTTTTGGCAGAACTAGGGATTGAACTCAGGCCCTTGTACTTGCCAGGCAAGTGCTTATTCTACTGAGCCATCTCTCTGGCCCTACGAGTTCTATTTTAGACAGAAGTCACAAAAGGCTTTTCTGGGAGGTGGCATTTGGATGACACCTTGATGACAAATGATTGTGTCAGCAGAATCTTGGAGTTTAGATTTCAGAATTGAGATGACAAGGACTGGGTAGAGTTGTTGGAAATCAGAGTCTGAACCTCCCTGGGGTGTGTCTTTCTGCTCATGATCTTTTGACTATTGATCTTTTTCCTGACTTCTGACCTCCCAGTCTCCTTGATAATCTGTGCTACTCCTGAACCTCTGGAATTGTATTAATAACCATTAGCCACATGTGGCTATTTTCATTAAAATTGCTTAAAATTAAATAAAATGTAAATTCAGTTCCTCATGTACCTGGCTGCACTGCCACTCAGAAGGAACCCATGGCTGGTGGCTACCAGGTTGACAGTGCAGAGGCAGGACGATCTATCAGACAGGAAGTTCTTTCGGACACTTCTTCCTCTGTCCAATGTCCCATCGTGTGACTACTGGTCCTTTTCTTCCCACCCTGCCGAACCTTTACCCTCTGTTGTGTCTAAATTCCCCACATTTGCTTTCTTGTCCTCTATCATTTTGTGGGAAGCACCAAAATGCCACTCTTGCATACTTGTGATTTAGGCACTCTGAGAGGCTGAGGCAGGAGGATCTCAAGTTCCAGCTCAGCTTGTGGAAGTTTGTAAGATAATGTCTGAAGATAAAAATACAATTGGAGCTGGAAAGCAGCTCAATGCAAAGGTACTGGGTTCAGTCCCAAGTACTGCTGCAACAACAACAACAACCAAAAACCCAGGGTCTTCATGGTTGGAACTGACCTTGGTTTGAGTCCAGGCTCTACTGTACAACAGCTGTGTGGCTGGGCAGATTCGTGGGCTGCACTGTGCCTTAGTTTCTTCACGTGTAAAATGAGAAGCACAGTAATTGCACTCAATTGGCTTCAGTGAGATGTGCTGGCACACGGTCAGGCTTGTCAGGGCCTCCAGGGACCTTGGCACCGCTCGCCCTGCTCACTGTGGCTTCCTTCCTCCCACAGCGTGAAGCCGTTCTCACAGACACAATTCTCCTTGTCCCTGACGCCCCCATCCACTGACCTCCCAGGTAAGGGCCCACTCCAAGCCCCTCCTGCCCCTTCCTTCTCTCTGTGACTCCGGCTGCCTTTCCTTCTGTCCCATCAGTCAGGGGGTGTCATCTTTCTGAGGCAGGGTGTGCTGGGGCAGGATGTGTGTGACAGCGTTTGTGGTGGTTAAGAACA
The DNA here is from genome assembly GCA_004027165.1 of Ctenomys sociabilis. NCBI lineage: Eukaryota > Metazoa > Chordata > Mammalia > Rodentia > Ctenomyidae > Ctenomys > Ctenomys sociabilis. Next base: position 25,913 of record PVKA01019340.1, read on the forward strand.
CAGCCTCTAGACACACATCCTGGGTTTGTGTTCTGCCACTTGCTTGCTTATGAGACACTGAGGAAGTGGGTTAGTCAGTCTTTCAGCCACAAGTTATAGAAACCCAAATCAAGCTTGCTGAAAGGTGGTGGCGGTGGGGGATTTCTTAGTTCAAGTAACTGCTAGTTCAGAATTAGGGCTTCAGGCATGCCTGGATCCAGGGTCCTAGTGGAAGCACTATGACTTATTTCCATAGGCTTTCCCTGCTGGTGGTTTCACTCCCAGGGAGACCGCTCACCTGGCCACCTAGGTGGTTTCCAGAGGGCATGCCCAGGTGACTCTGAGTGCTCAGACTGACTGGTGAAAGAATAAGTCTCTAGTTCTCTCAGGTTCCACAGTTCCCTTAGCCTCTAGCCTATTGTACCAAATGGCTGCTGTGACTCTAGACATCATGTCCCAAGCAGGACTTGGTCAGGGCCAAAAGCTTTCTCCTCCCAAAGTTCTGTCTTTTTCATTCAGGAAGAAACTCCTTCCCAGAAGCCCCCCAGCAGATTTTCCCTAACGTCTCATTGGCCAGGACTGTGTCACATGGCCACCTCTAGCTGCATGGGAGGCTGGGAAAGTGAGTATTTAGCTTTTTCAGCTTCCAAGTGGAGGCAGGCAAGAGAGAACAGTGCCTAATACAGCCAATAAATCTTAGCAATTTTTATTGTTCTTTCTTCTCTCTAGGGTACGAGCCCCCCCAAGCCCTTTCTCCCCTACCCCCACCTGCCCCATCACCGCCGGCCTGGCAGGCTCGAGCTCTGGGCACTGCCCGGTTGCAGCTGGTGGAGTTCTCGGCCTTTGTGGAACCGCCAGATGCAGTTGACTCTGTGAGTGAAAAATTGGGAGCTCCTTGGAAGCAGAGGGTGACAGGAAGGCTGTGAAATTATCTGCAGGCCTTGTTAATAGAGACCACCAGCCCAGTTTCCAGAATTTTGTCTTTTAGAGAAGGGGCTTGCTGTACAGTTCAGGCTGGCCTTGAGCTCACTGTACCCAGGGCTGGTTTTGAACTTGCACTGATCTTCCTGTCTCAGCCTGTCAAGTGCTGGGATTATAGGCGTGTGCCACCATGCCCAGTTCTAGTCCCAGGATTTTGAATTCGCTAGATCTGCTGGTGTGTGTGTGTGCGGCTGAAGAATTAATATTTCTGATGATATATCTGCTCAGGGGAACCACACTTTGAGAACCACTATCAAGAAACTGGAAGGTCATAGAGTGACAAGTTGGGAAGGTCAGGGAAACTCCCCAAGACATTGTTCACATGTCCATTCATTTAATACATTTGAATCCCCAGTGCCTGCTAGGCTTTGTGATGCTCACTAGGAACCTGGAAAAGCAGATTTTATTTCTAGGCTTGGGCTTCTCCTGGGCCAGGATGGTGATGCTTGTTGTACCAGTTGGAAAGGGTGTTAGAAGAAACAGCTGCCAACTTCAGGGACTGAACAGAAGTTTCTGGCGCATGTAACATGCCAGTGTGGGTGTTCTGCAGGAGCCTTCTACGCAGTGATTTAAGGGTCTGGGCTTCTTCCATTTTGTGGCTCACTGTTCTCTAGAGCTTGGGAATCTGCTACTAGATTTTCTGCATCGGCCAGCAGATTGAGGAGGGGGAAAGCGGCAAGATGTACAGGAGTTTTTATGGGTCTAGCTTAAATGTGGCAACTGGTTGGTTTGCTCACATCCCATTGGCCAGGACTGAATCATGTGGTCTAAATTCTTAATTGCAAAGGAGCCTGGGAATTGTAGTTTATCACTACGTAAAGAAACCGGGTCACTGCTGCACAGATAAATACTGTAAAACTTAAGTTGGGTTACGTTAAAACCTTCCCACTCCACTTGTTGCAAAAGATAAAGATTTGTTCACTGAGTTACGCAGCCTTGACTCCCATTCCTGCCTCTTGGCTTGCTTTCTGTTGAGCTGCCACAGCTTCCTGTTCTTTTTTTAAAAAATATATTTAGTTCATGGTCTATAGAGTCTCACTACATAGCTTGGACTCGTAGTGTTCCTCCTGATTTTAGCCTTCCAAGCGCTGGGATCACAGGTGCATGCCCCAGGGGTGCCCCACCCTTGCGCCTGCCTGCCAAGCAGGCACTTTAGTATGCCAAGCTGTCAGGCTGGCACCTATATTCCTTGTTCTTTATTTTATTTTATTAGTTTTTTTTTTTTTAATTTTTTATTTTAGAGAAGGGCCTATAGGGTGTTCAGGGTCTCCTAGTGACCTGCCTGTTTACAGCCCCCCAAGAGCTGGGATTACAGGCATGCGCCACCATGCCCAGTCTCAATTGCTGTCTCAGCACACCCTGGAGATGGGACCAGCTCAGCAGACCCGGGGGATCGAGCTGTTTGGCCTTGTTCTTTCTCAAACACAGGCCCAGTCCTGCCTCAGGGTCCTTGCACCTGACATTCTACTGCCCTTTGCTTGGATCCTACAGTGCCTGACTCCAAATTTATTCAGGCCTTTATTCAGTTAGTCTCTCTAATGTGCTTTCTTGTAATACATGGTGAAAGATGTCAGGGGCCACCACCTTTGGTCCCTTTTTTGTACTGCAATTTTTGTCACAGTGTACATTACTCTGAGGTTTACATTATTGCCCACTGATCTTTCAGGTTTCTTTCTGTGCCAGTAGACTGTGAAGTTCTAGAGGTCAGGGACATTGTCTTGTAGCCTTTCACAGCCCCTAGCCCCTGTACACTGTGCATGATTGAACAATGAACGAAGGTTTTGTGCATGTGCAGAGGAGTAATTCACCCTGTAGAGTCAAGGAGGTCTTCCCTGAGATGACAGTCTTGGAGTTGGGCTTTTTTTTTTTTTTTTTTTTGAGTTGGGCTTTGAGGGCTGTGTAGGAGTTTGCCATGTGTGGGATTGGGTGTTTCAGGCATAGAGAGAACGAAGGATAGAATTTTTAGTAAAACAAATAGTAGAGTTACTGAGGAGGCTACAGAGTGGTGAGCAGGTCCTGGTTCAGGGAAGTTGGCATCGTGAGACTAAAGGATGCAGACTTCTAAGGCAGTTAAGGAACCAAGGACAGCTTAGGGGTTGAGTGATTATATCAGAGTGTGATCAAGGGAGGGGTCTAGGAACACAGATTTGGATAGAAGTTGGATCTAGAAATATGGAGAGAAGGTTTATGTTGGAGGAGAAATTGGGGAGGATTTTTCAGGGTATGGAGGAAGTTGAGAGAAGTCATGAGGATGAGGACAGCGGACAGACAGTCCCATGCAGGGTGTGTGAATTCCCATTCATCCTTCCAGAGAACATTCACCAGCAGCTCTTCCAACCAGGGCCAGGTCGAGCAGGTGTGATGCTCATTCTTGGTAGTGGGGAGCCATGGACAGCTCTGGGGTCTCCTGAGCACAGAGGCCGAGGGTGGGCAGTGGGGACAGATGAGGGGGTGGGCCGAGAGTCAAGGACCAAGCAGCTGTAGGGGTGCAGGGGCAGGGGGGGGGCAGTGTGGGCAGCGGGCTGGCCCTGTGGCGCCGGCGAGAGTGCTGGGAGGCCGCCTGAAGGGGGGGGATTTGGGGTTCACTCATCCTTATGCACACTGCTGGCCCTCCTCAGTACCAGAGGCACCTGTTCGTCCACATCAGCCAGCACTGTCCCAGTCCTGGGGCGCCCCCCCTGGAGAGCGTGGATGTCCGGCAGATCTACGACAAGTTCCCCGAGAAAAAGGGTGGTCTGCGGGAGCTGTATGATCGTGGGCCCCCCCATGCCTTTTTCCTGGTCAAGTTCTGGGTAAGTTCTGCCAATGAAAGTGCTCATAAGAGCCAGGCATGGTGACGCATGCCTGTAATCCCAGCACTCGGGAGGCGGAGGCAGGAGGATTGTTGTGAGTTCGAGACCAGCCTGAGCTACAAAGTGAGCTTAAGGCCAGCCTGAACTGCATAGTGAGACCCTGTCTCAAAAAGACAAAAAAAAAAAGAAAAGAAAAAAAAAGGAAAAAAAAAATAGGAAAAATTTCAAAGAAAGTGCTCATAAGCCATGTGGAATCCCAGCTAAGCCCCTGGCTCTGAGGGACTCAGTTGCAGGACTTTGAGGGCAGCCAAGCCTTACTGCCAGGCCTCATGGCTCCAAGCACCCTTGCAACAAGGAACACATAGGTTCTGGGTCTCAGGGTATCCATGACAGGCACCAGGCGTCCCCCGATCTCACCACTCTATTCATGTGACTAATATGATCCTGGGATTGGCTTACCATGTTTCAGGCATCCACAGGCCTCACCCGACGGCATCAAGTCTTGTTAAGGGATAGTTTCCTCCTGCCTGGTTTTGGTGCTGGTAATTGAATCTAGGGCCTTTGCACTGAGCTACATTCCCCACCCTTTTATTTATTTTTAATTTTTATTTAATTAATTTTTTAGTAATGGGAATTGAGCTAAGGACCTTGTGCTTACCAGGCAGGTGCCTGTGCTGCTAAGCTAAGCACTTTATTTTTTACTCCCTGGCCCTTTATTTTTATCTTGAAACAGGTTTGTGCTGAATTCCCCCTGGCTGGGTTTGAACTTGTGATCCTTCTGCCTCAGCCTCCCAAAGTGCTGGGAATAGAGGCATCTGCCACCAGACTTGGTGGTTCTGGTCTCTACAGAGAGGACAGTGGCTGGCCCCAAAGACGTGACTTCAGGGCCTGGCACAGTAGAGAACTGTATTTGGCATTCATTGAGCATTCACTATGCACAGGCCTGATACCGCTGCTGTTTGGATCTTTGGTGTCTTTGGTATGGATTTCTGTAGGTTTGGCCAACAGCAGGTGGAGAATGCAGTTATGTCCACAATGGTTGCATCAGTATTGAACTTGTGACAGACCTTTTTCTTGTCTTTGTCCCTTAAATAACATAGTATAATAACTGTCTACATTGTATTTGGAGTTGCAGAGTATCCAGAGACGATTTAAAGCATGTAGAAGGGCCAGACATGGTGGTGTGTGATTGTAATTCTAGGGCTTGGGAAGCTGAGGCAGAAGGATCACTGTGAGTTCGAGGCCAGCCTGGGCTACATAGAGTTCAGTGCCAGCCTGCACTACATGGCAAGACCTTGACTCAACAAACAAACAGAACCCACAAATAACAGCAGCAAAATCCTAGGAGGATGTGTGTGAATTGTATGCAAATACTAAAGTACTATGTCATTTTATATGGGGCACTTGATCATGTATGGGTCTTGGTACTGTGGGGAATCCTGGTGCTGGTACCAAGGGACAACTATTGTGACAGTGGGTCCACCTCTGTCTTAAGTTTGCTTTTTTAAAAAATGAGACAGGGTCTCATTATGTAGTTCAGGCTGCCCTTTAGTTCACTGTCTGGCCTACAGTGGCTTTGAACTTACGTTGCTCCTCCTGCCTCATCCTCCTGAGTGTTGGAATTGTCCAGTAGCTCCTTTAGAAGTGGCTTGCCAAACTGGGTGTGGTGGTGCATGCCTGTAATCCCAGCACTCAGTTATAGTGAAGATTCATGATTCATGCAAGCTCCTTGTGGTATTCTCTTTTATGCTGTCTACCTCTTAGGGAAATTTGGTGAGAAATTCTACAAAAACAGTCCTTTTTCTTTTGAAGGAATCAAGGATTGAACTCAGGCCCTTGCACTTTCCAGGGAAGTGCTTATTCTACTGAGCCATCTCCCAGCCCCCTACATAAACAGTCCTGAGAGTCATCTGGCCTTGCCCTGAGATCTTCAAATTTACATGCCCTGCTTACTTCCCCAGTCAGTTTTGCCACACTCCCTCTTAAATTACTGGGGTTACAGGCATGTGTCCCCTGCCTGGCTTATTTTAGTTTTTTCTTAGGCCTGTTTAGTTTGGTGTCCAGAACAGTGATAGATGCTATAGGGACTCAAGCAATGTTGAGTGAATGTTTTGGGTTTGAATTCTTGTGGTAACCAGCACAGGGCTTGAACTGCACTGGTCTTGCGGGGCATGATGGACCGTGGTTGTAAAGCTTCTGGCCTATGAAATGGTGGCTAACAATGGCTCAGGGCACATGCTTGGCTTCTGCAAGTTCCGGTAAGGCCTTGGCATGCTTCTTAAGGCCCTATTGCCTGGAGAAAATGGAGGCAGGCCTCTGAGGCATGTGACTGCAGCCAGGATGAGGGGATGGCCTGTGAGCCCCAGAAGGTGGCTGTCGGATGCTTAAGTTTATTGATCCCGCTTGGTCTAATACTCTAGACCAACTGTTTGTGCCCTTGTCCTCTGGGGCAAAGGAGGGGTTCTCAACTCTGAGCATCAATGGAAAAGGTTGGAAAGTGTTCTGAACAGGGTTCTGGCCTATTGCCTGAGCATCCAGAGGGTGGGAAGTGGGCACTGAACTCACGTCATGAGCTTCAAGGGGAAGAAGCTGATTTCCAGGTCCCCTTGGTTATTAGGGACAGAGGGTCAGGACGTTTTTGAGGCCCAGACCTCTCCACAGGGATGGCATGGTTGGCTCTTTGAAACCAGCTCCTGGAGAGGTGGGAACTGAGAAAGAGAGGTGGGCAGCTGCTAGGGAAGTGGGAGAAACACACTCTGGGCAGTTTCTAACTATGTCCTCTACCGTGTGCTTCCCCACCTCCCAGGCCGACTTGAACTGGGGCCCAAGTGGTGAAGAGGCTGGTGCTGGTGGAGGCAGCAGTGGCAGTGGTGGCTTCTATGGAGTGAGCAGCCAGTATGAGAGCCTGGAGCACATGACGCTCACCTGCTCCTCCAAGGTCTGCTCCTTCGGCAAGCAGGTGGTGGAGAAGGTGGAGGTAAGGCTGGAGGCAAGGCTGGGTGCACTCCAGGAAGCCAGAATGGGGCAGGCATTTGGTGTTTGCCTGGTGGGAGGTCTCAAGCCTGTGTGGGGATTTAATACATGGGGCTGGGACAATTGTAGAGTTCAAAAAGCAGAAGGGACCATTTTGAGAGTTAAAAGGTACACAGATTAAACTGAACATAGTGGTATATGTGCCTATAATTTATGCCTATAATCTCAGCGCTTGAGGCTGAGAGGCTGAAGCAGAAGGATCTACACAAGCTCAAGGCCAGTCTGGGCCATACAGTGAGCTCAAGGCCAGCCTGAACCACATAGTAAGACTGTCTCAAAACTGAAAGAGAAAGGTGTCTGGATTTAGTTACTAAGATTAAGAAGGCTCCTGTGACTACAGAGGAGTTCACAAGGTAGAGAGCTTGAACATTACACTTAGCAGTTTGGGTGGGGGACTTGGGTCTCAGGTACAGTTGTGGGATGGCGGGGAGGAGTCATTAGAGAGTTGGAGGCCAGATGAATTCAAAGGCCATCGAGGATTTACAGTGTCACTCTCAGGGCTGGGGTTTGCAGGTTCAGAGAACCTGAGGGCTCACGGGATACATCTAGTTCCGGGGTTACCTTTGTGTCTCTGAGCCTGTCGTTTGCCCCATTCCCTATCCCTGGCTCAGACGGAGCGGGCCCAGTTGGAGGATGGGCGATTTGTGTACCGCCTGCTGCGCTCGCCCATGTGCGAGTACCTGGTGAACTTCCTGCACAAGCTGCGGCAGCTGCCGGAGCGCTACATGATGAACAGCGTCCTGGAGAACTTCACCATCCTGCAGGTAGCCACGCAGGCCAGGGGTTCTCGGCAGGAAAATGAGGGTCTGGGGGTTCCACAGGTGCCCCTTAGCGTAGGTGGGCACCTCTCTTGGGAGGTGGCAGAGAGGCCCCTGATGACAACACTCTCCCTTCCCCCCTGAGGGCATCAGTGCTAGCCTAAGCATTCTCACACTTCCCCGCAGGTGGTGACGAACAGAGATACCCAGGAACTGCTGCTGTGTACCGCCTATGTCTTTGAGGTCTCCACCAGTGAGCGTGGAGCCCAGCACCATATCTACCGCCTGGTCAGGGACTGAAGGGGGACCCCGCACCTGGCTTACCCCTTCCTCCTCATAGGAAGGACTCCGCAGTTCTCCATGCTTCTCATTTGGGGTGGGTGCTGTGATGGCAAGGGGCTGACCTCAGAGGCCTGAGCCACAGGGGCTGTCCCTTAGTAGGAAGGGACCCCAGCAGCACATCAGGGACTGCGGACAGGACTAAACAACACCCCATCTCTTCTTTCCCCACTCTTCTGGATGTTTTGGGGGCCCTAATTCCACACTGACTTGTCCTATTTCCTGCCCCCCCATCTGCCTCTTCCTACCACTCCTCTTTGTGATCTGTGATGTCACAAATTGAAAATTAACCCTTTCTGTGCAGGAGCAGAGCCAGGTAGGCCCTGGAAATATTTTTTTTTAATATAACGAGATATTTATATGTGGGTGTTAGGGTTGTGACTATCCCAGTGGGGTGAGGCCCTTGAACTCCACCCCTTTTTCTTGTATGTGAACCCCAGACTGGACTGCTGCCTCCTTTTCCCTCCCAAAGTGTGTTGGTTTGTGTTCTGACAGAGGATAAAGTTATTTTACCAAAACATAGGGGATTTATTTGAGGTTTGGGCCAAAAATAATCTTGTGGGAGGTGGTTGGCCATCAGATATGTGTGGGGCAGGAAGCCCCAGGTTCCTTGGGGAGATGGTGGTACCCGGGCAGGCAGACATCTGGGGCCCCAGGGGAGTGAGGGTTTGCTCAAAGCCCAGGCAAAACTACGGATGAAACAAATATTTACAGACCCTGGGGAAGTGCCCAAGGCACTTGAGGGGGTAGAGTCAGGCTCAGCGGTATCGAGCGAGTTGGTCATAGACGTAGTCCAAGTTTCTGCACATGAATATCGAGAGTGTCATGAAGCCGAGCTACAGAGAAAGAAGACAAGAGATCAGAGATGGTGAAAGAATGATAGGGGCAGCTCCTACGGCTCAGGAGAATAAGTGCTTCCCTGGTAAGCGCAAGGACCTGAGTTCAATTCTCCATTCGAGGTTATGGGTCTCTGAGGGAAAAAAATCAGACAACAGGGTCCAGGGGAAAAAGACCTAAAACTCCTAAAGAAGTGGGTAGGAACCCGGAGTGGTGGTGCAGGCCTGTAATCCCAGCACTTGGAAGGCTGAGGCAAGAGGATCCCAAGTTCAAACAGCGACCTGATACATCCTGTCTATAAAATGAAAAATATGAGCTGAGAGTGTAACTCGGGGCAGAGGCCCTGGATTCAATCACTGGGAAGAGGAAAGAAAAAAAAAAGGTTGGAGGGAGAACTGGAAAAAGGGAGTACAGGACTACTGGCAGAAATGGGGAACCTGCGGCAGCAGGTGGGGAGGTGGGGCCTATCGAGGGTAAGGAGAGGTAAAAACAAGCCCAGGAGCCTTTATTTTGGGGCTTCGTCTGTCTCCGCCTCTGTGCTCCGGGTCTCGGGCAGTTCCTCGTCTCGATCCCACAGTGGCCAGGGCCCCAAGGCCATGGGCACTGGGTCCGGTGGTGCCCTGTCTCCCCAGTTAGAGTAGATTCCTGCAGAGCTCCAGCTGCCCCATGTGGCCGCGCCACAGCGCCCAGACTCGCCAGGAACACCGAGGCCAGGTGGGGCGCTCGGGACTTGCGGCTCAGATTCCCTGCGGAGCGCTGGGCGGTGCAATTGCAAACTCAGAGCCATTAGACTCACCTGCGAGGAAAGCAGCGTATAGCCAATCAGCCTACTGAAATAGGCCCCGCCCCCAACCCCCAAAGCAGCGACGAGGGGGCGGGGCAGCTGCTCTCACGCATGCGCCCTCCCGCGGATAAGAGACTGGCTGGTCCCTCGACCAATCGCTAGTGGGGCGGAGCCCAATCACCTCCAGTAGACCGATTCCCAGACAAATGCCAACTATGGAGATGAGGTTGTTGTGCAGCCACTTCTGGAGGCTCTTCGCGCAACCCTGGGGGAGTAGGGGAAAAAAGGAGTCGTTCATTCAAGGCCAGGCTCAGCATTCTCTGCTTCTCCCTCTCTCTTCTTTCAAGCACCAACACACTCTTCCAGTTGCCGGGATTTTCTCGTCGCAGTTCTGGGAATCTGTCTCATCTCTTCCAAACTTTGCCCTTCTGGACGTCTGTGTTCCTGGGTCCACTTATAGACCCCTCCCTTTTGGAGGGCCTTGCACCCTTGGCTTTCCCCTTACTCGGCCGATCTCTTGTAGCCCCGCCTATTTGGCCACGCCCATCTCCGTGACACCAGCTCGCGAGGCCACGCCCCCGGCGAGGCTGACCTCCCATTGGAACTGTTCCTGTCCTAAACCCTCGGCTACCTCGCGGTAGATGTGGTTATCTGCAGGCACTGAGCAGAAGTCCGTGCTGTGCCTAGGCCGTGCCCGTAGTCCAAGCTGGCCGGACTGAGAGAAGTAGATCTTCTCAAAAATTGTGGAGTCGTTGGTGGCCGACGAGTTGTAGCAGGAGCAGGGTACGCGGTCCGCCTCCGACTCGTTGCCTCTCAGGATGAGGACTTGGAGCCAGTCCTGCGGAGAGTGCCAGCCGCAGCAGCGCAGCTGAGGAAGGGATGAGAGTGAGGGATCAGGCCCACGGTGATGCGAGATGCTGCTAAGGGGATCCGGTGATGGGCTTGAGGTCAGACCAGGGAGCAGGGGCAGGGTCCTCAGGCAGAGGGCAGGGCCGCGCCGGAGTCTGGGTACCCTGCGGGGGTGCTGGCCCACCCTAGCGTTGGGGTGAGTAAATAGGGTGCGCTAGAGACGTGGAGCTGGAGGATGGGGCCACATCCGGACAGAGGCTTCTCCGAAGGCTGAGCTGAGCAAAGCCACGTTGGAGTCCCGGGAAAGGAAAGGTGCGATGGGGCCACGCACCTGGAATTGGGTGTAGTCCCAGTTCTCCTCGGCTGCCGTCTCCTCTGGGTCAGAGCCATAGTTTTGGATGGTGTTCAGCACGAGCTCCTTCACCCTTCGCTCCAGCTGAGAGGTGATGAGTGAGGCTTTGAAGAGTGAAGCTGCGCCCCATCTGCCCCGCCCTTCCAGCCACTCCCCTGGCTTTCGCTACTCCTTGAACGGCTAGTTTATCTCTTGCTTAGACCTCGGTCCTATTTCTAGAGGTCATTGGATCTCTATTGCTTCTCTAGGGACTTCCATCTCCTCCCCGCCCCCTTTTTTTCCTTCTGCTGCCCAAACTAGCCTCAACCTCCCGGACTCTGCAATCCTCTGACCCAAGTCTCTCTAGTAGTTGCTACTGTGGGTGCCACACTCGTGGCTTTCCTTTGAGATCTCCCTCAGTGTCCTTGTGTCTTTTTGATTCCCTATAGGCCTTGTTTCCCTTGCTTTCCACTTACCCCCCCACACGCACCCTCTTAGCTGCTAAGACTGGGTGTTGGGCATAGTAAACTCACCCGGACCCGCTGAGTGGAAATGAGGACGCCCAGAGTGATCTGCGTGGCAAACAGGAGCAGCAGGATCCCGAAATACTGGGGCAGAGGGGAGAAGTCGGGTTGGTACCTTCTCAAGGCATTCTTCAGGGTGGAGAGGGATAGGAGTGGCCCTACGGATGGGAGCAGGACACTCACCAGACCCAGGAGGCTGCGAAGTTCCTTGAGGGCCCCCACACAACCCAGGAGAGCAAGGCCCATGGTGAGAAGCCCTGAGATGGCCAGGATCTTAGACCAGGTCTGCAGGGGCACGAAGGACAAGCCTGGAGGCAGAGGCGAGAGGCCTTGAGACTGAGCCTGGTTAGCAGAGCTCAAAGTAGCCCCTGGCAGCCCCCAAGGCCAGGAAGGGGGGTTCTGGCTGGACTCCCACTGTACTAGGGACTGTGTCCTTGTTTCATCCTGAAGTCTCTGTTTCTTTCCTGATAAGAATTCGCCTCCTGTCTGTGAGTCCCTGTTTGCCCCCCCTGTGGATCTCTGACTCTTTCCTTCCACCTGCCCTTCCTCAACCCCATTACTTCTGTGACATTAGCTCTGCCACTTAAACCTCCGGGAGCCAAGAAAATAGTGTTATAAATTTCCTAGTCATATTTTGTGTTTTGTTTGTTGTTTTCTTTTTGTATTTTTTAGGGAAGGGTCTAACTACTAGATCTTACTCATAGTGAGCCACCTGTTTATAGCCTCCCAAGAGGAACCATTCAATGTCTCAGTGCACCCCTGGGGGCGGGCCAGTATGGCAGGCCCAGGGATCAAACCTTGGCCCCAGTGCCTGCTTGCAGGTGCTTTAATCCACTGAGCTATTTGGCAGGCCCTGTTTGTTCTTTTCTCAAATGGAATCTCACTGTTTTCCAAGTTGACTGGTCTCAAACTCCTGGACCCAAGCAATCCTTCTCATTAGTCTGCATCCGAGTAACAGAGACTGTAGTTTTGTACTACCAAGCTTGGCCTTATGGTTGTTTTAAGAGATACATAAGAGCATGTGTTTATCCTAGCCCTTGAGGCAAAGCAAATTCTACTTCCCAGATGCTAAGACTTTGATAATTCATTATTATATTCCTTATTGCTCTCAAAATTATTTCTCTCTCTCTCTTTTTTGTCTTTTTGAGACAGGGTCTCATTATGCAGTTCAGGCTGGCCTTAAGCTCACTTTGTAGCTCAAGCTGGTCTCAAACTCACAACAATCCTCCTGCCTCAGCCTCTTGAGTGCTGGGATTGCAGGCATGCGCCACCATGCCCAGCTTCAAAATTATTTCTGTTCTTCTCCTTCCTTGCTGTGTGACACCCAGTAAGGGACTTCCCCTCTCTGAACCTCAAGAGAGGGGCAGGTTTATGGGAGAGTTTGATCAGCACCAGTCCAAATTTGACACAGGAAGCATCTGAGAAATGGATATCATTGTCACTGTCCCTATTATTGTTGGTACACACGAATCCATTTGCCATAAGAAGACCACGGGTTCCAAGAGACCCATCCCCAGTTGGGAGTGATTGGTGGGAGCCAGAGACCTGCCTGCAGAGTTGGGTTGTGTGGTCTCCCCAGGACAAGGGAGACCCTAGCAGGTTGCACGGGGGGAGGCTGGGCCCAGATCTATCCCAGAAAAGTCCTCCCAACTATTCGAGCCCCTCTCACCCACAAAGGACACAAAACTGGTCTTGTCGATGAGAATCCAGATGCCAAAGCAGAAAATCAAACTGCCCAGGGCCTGGGGGAGGAGATGGCAATGTGGTGGTGGGTGAGGGAGGCAGAGGTACAAGGTCTGGGGCCAGGGCTAGGGAACCATGGGGCAACTCACAAAGAAGAAGAGGTTGAACACGAAGAGGAAGTACTTGATGAGGCTGAGGCAGCTCTCCTGGGCCGACATCTTTGCCTGGGTGGGGAAAACACCAGCTAGAGAACCAACAAAAGGGGTTTCGCAGTGGTCGGCAGTGGTGGTGATGGACAGGAGGACAGAGGTTGGGGAGAAAAGAGAAAGAGGCGGAGAGAAGGCAGAAAGGAAGAACACAGAGAAAGAGGAAGTTCCAGGGGTGGAGCTCCACCCCTCTTCACAAGAAGTGACACTCTTTTCTATCTGTCCCTGACTCCCTCACCTGCCCAGAGGAGACACAGGCTGGTCCCTCAGGGGCCCTGGAATGGGAGGGCACCAATGACACAGCAGGTGGGCCCTCCCAGGTCTCCATGGCTCAGGACCCGCAGGGATTCCTGCCTGCCTTGCAGTCACCCCTGGGCTCCAGGGCCCCGGAGCTGTCCCCAGACTGCAGCCGACCTCACAGACACTCTGACCTCATGGCTGCTGAGCTCTGCTATCTCTGTCTCCAGTTTTGTCCCCCTTCTCTTATTTCCCCTCTCTGTGGCTCTGTCCCTCCCTCCCTGGGTCTCTGTGTTCCTCTGTGTCACCCTCCCAGTCTCTGTTCTTCCTCCCACTGTCTCTCTGTCTTCTTCTCTTTAAGGCCCCGTCCTTTCTCTCCCCAACCCCCTAATCTTGGTCCCTCTCTCAGGGGAGACTGCATCCTGTTCTAGACCGGTTGCTCCCATCTGCTGGGGACAGGGGGTGGGCACATGGGGAAGTGAAAGTGCTTCAGGCAGAGGTGGGCAAGTCCCTGGAGTGGCAAGGGGGCCAGGCTGTGCCAACATCAAGCGGAAGCCGAACCTCAGGCACTACTTCCTGCCTCTGCCAGAGGCCTGAGGAGGAGGCCTCAGAGGAGCCAGAAGCTTGGGGGTCTCGTTGCCACAATGAACCTAGCAGCCTTTTCAGTCTTCCCAGAGTGCTCCCCTTCTTGTCAGGCCCCACTGGGGGCTCCCCAGCTCATAGCCATCCTCTCAGACCCTGAGAAACCAGTCTCTGAGGACACAGCTGACTGCATGCACCACATATTACACAAACCTCAGGGCCTTTTCCAGATTCTCTCTCTCTCTCTCTTCCTTTTCTTTCTTTGTCTTTTTTTATGGGTTTTTTTTTTTTTTTTTTTTTTTTTTTTTTTTTTTGCCTTTTTGAGACAGGGTCTCACTATGCAGTTCAGGCTGGCCTTAAACTCATTTTGTAGCTCAGGCTGGTCTCGAACTCACAGCAATCCTCCTGCCTCAGCCTCCTGAGTGCTGGGATTACAGGCCTGCGCCACCACGCCCGGCTTATGTATTTAGTATAGAGTCTCACTACACATCAGATTTAGTTGATCCTCAGTTTTCAGCCTCCCAAGTGCTGGGATTACAGGCACAGGCCACCAGGCCCAATCTCAGTCACCATCTCAATATGCCCAGGGTGGGGCCAGCAGAGCAGGGGATCAAGTCCAGGGCTCCTGTGTCTGCCAACGCAGGTGCTTAAATCCACTGAGCTATCTGTCCAGCCCCAGTCCCAGTTTCAATCTAACCTGTCAGCCCTCTTTCCTCAGCTCCTGTTTCTAAACCATGACAGACTTCTCCATGGTGTATTTCCAGAGCACATTTCAAGTTCATCTGCCTCTCTTGAAGGCCACAACCTAAGTCCAGCCAAAAGGATAATTGTAGCTCACTGTGGGGAGTTAAAAGGTGATCAAAATAGTAGGCCTATCACCTAACTCCCAGTGCTTGTGAATATGCCTTTATTTGGAGAAAAAAAGGGTTTTTGCAGAAAGATCCTGAGGTGAGCTCGTCCCTGGATTTTTTTTTTAAGAGGATCCTAAATCCGGGTGTCTTTATGAGACACATGTAGAAGACAGATGAGGACAGTGCCATGTGAAGAAGGAGGCAGAGATGAATGGGGCAGCCATACGCTGAGGCGCAGGAGCCAAAGAACTGATTTTTGCCGGGAGCCCTGGGAAGGACTGTGGCCTCTGTGCCCTTTGATTTGGGGTGTTCAGCTCGACAAATCCGGGGAATTAATTTCTGTTACTTTAAGCTACCAGAATAGTGGTGACATTTGTCATGGCCACAGGAAAAAAATATATCAATCTCTTCAATCTTAAGTTCTCATTCCACTCTCTCCCTTTTAAGTGCATTTTAAGTGCTTTTCCCCTAAGATCAAAAAATGCAAAAATGCCTTTTCTCACAATTTTTTTTTTTTTTTTCAGAACCAGGGATTGAACTCAGGCTCTTGCGCTTGCCAGGGAAGTGCTTGTTTCACTGAGCCATCTCCTTGGTCCCCCACAATTTTTTAAAAATAAAAACTAGTCCCTCTGTTAGAGATATGTGTGTGTGTGATTGGAGGCCCATGGGTAGGTGGTTTCTTTCCTAGGCACATAGGACTACATTTACCAGGATTCCTTGTGGTGAGTTCAAGGTCTCATAACTAGTATCTATGGATGCCTTGAAGTTCAGGGGATAGAGGGAGAGAGAGAGCTAACCAGACCTATCTAACTACTGTATGTTGGGCAGACCATTCCTGCCCACGAACTAAGATAGATGACCTGATCCAGAACAATTTCCAGCTTTCTATTTCTGTCTGTCTCTCATTTCTTACATCATGCATTCTTTTTTGTTGTTGTTGTGGTTGCAATTTCCTGTGGGTGTGTGGTTATTTCCAAATAAAAGTTAAATTAGCCTAAATTCTTAAGTTCTCATTCCACTCTCTCCCTTTAAGTGCATTTTATTTTATCCTCAGGGCAACCATACATCTGACTCTTTTCTGTTTGTAGTTTTGTGCCCTGTTTGAAAAATAATCTATTAATTCTGTTTGCCAGCAGCAATCCCAGGCCCTTGGCTCAGGTAGTTCACTTTAAGTGGGGCTGAAAAGGAAGGTCAAATGGAAAAAAAGAAGTGAGATGAAACTGGAAAAGACTGCTTTTCCCCTAAGATCAAAAAATGCAAAAATGCCTTTTCTCACAATTTTTTTTTTTGTTTTCAGAACCGGGGATTGAACTCAGGCTCTTGCACAGGGAAGTGCTTATTTCACTGAGCCATCTCCTTGGTCCCCCACAATTTTTTTAAAATAAACTTTTTGGAAAAAATATATTTTAGTACAGGATCTATAGAGTCTCACTACACAGATCGGACTTGTAGTGATCCTCCTGTTTTCAGCCTCCCAAACTGAAAACAAGGATTACAGGCACGTGCCACCACACCCAGTTTCATTCACAGTCTCAGTACATGGGGATCTGGGGTAGGGGACGGCACCCGCACAGCACTCCGGCGATCAGATCCAAGTCCCTGCTTCTGCCTAAGCAAGCACTTCAGTCAGCTGAGCTATCTGATAGCTTCTCATCACTTTTT
>PVKA01019341.1:0-11121 GCA_004027165.1 Ctenomys sociabilis
ACCATAAAGCCTCTTTGAGTCCCAGGTGCAAGACCGCAGAGCTGCTGCAGTATATTTGAAGTATGAGGCATGTCTCAGATATGCTTCTCTCACTGCTGGGACAAATACCTGACACCAAAAATGAAGGAAGGAAAAATTTATTTAGCTCATCGTTGTTGGAGGTTTCAGTCCATTCTTGACTGATGCTAAGGCAGAATGGCACATGGCACCTTCCATGGTACCAGCAAACAGCAAACAGCAAATCCAGGAGTAAGTGCAACAAGGGCAACAGGCAAGAATGGCAACAGAAAGAGTCTGTCTCTCTGTCTCTCTTATATTGCATTTAGGCTCTCTGACTCTTTCTGGAGCAAATACACACACCCGTAATTCCAGCAGTACTAAGAACCATAATCCCAGTGGATCGTGAGTTAATCACAAACTCTAGAAGTCCACACCCCATGACTACATGAGGCTTTCAGTGGACAACTAGACACAAATCATAACAGGGTCTTAGGACAGCTTCTGCATAAGGAGAGTTTTCTTTTTCTTAATTTTTAAAAAACCTATGTACTTGTTTGTTTATTTATTTATTTATTTATTTATTTATTTGGTACAGGGTCTTGCTGTGCAGCTGGACTCCTGCGTTAGCCTCCCCAGTGCTGGGATCACAGCTGTGTGCCACCACACCTACTTTCAGGGCCAGTTCCACACTCTTAGCTACCCAGGGCCAGCACAGCATGCCATACAGGGGATTGAACCAGGGTCTTTGTGTTTGCCAGGCAGGCACTTATACCACCAAGCATCTCCCCAGACCCCCATAAGGAGAAGCTTTGAGCAGAGAACAGAATGATGAAACTGTTCTTGGCGTGACCATTGTTTGGCGAAAGAGGTCTAAATAAAGAAGGCAACCAGTTGGAAGGTTCTGAAACGGAGGTACACCGCATGTGTGTGAAGGGCTCAAAGGCGCTCTCTGCCAAGGGTCGGCGATGTGGGCAGGGCAGCACATGTGGCGAAAAGTGCAGAAAGGCAGAGTGATTAGAAAAATATTACTGAAACAAATTATTTTGAGTTTAATTTTCTT
Source organism: Ctenomys sociabilis (assembly GCA_004027165.1). Lineage (NCBI taxonomy): Eukaryota > Metazoa > Chordata > Mammalia > Rodentia > Ctenomyidae > Ctenomys > Ctenomys sociabilis. Next base: position 1,061 of record PVKA01019341.1, read on the forward strand.
TTCGGAACCAGGAATTGAATGGTGGAACCTAGGATTGACTTGAGTTTAATTTTGAAGGGCAGAAAACGTCACTAAATGATTTAGACCAGAAAATCTTTCTGGCCCTTGTAATGGAAATAGACTAAGAACCATGGAAGAATAAAGAATCGAAATCAGTGAGAAACCACGACCACAGCCACGACAGGAGACGAAGGCAGCCATGACAGGACCAGGGGGTGCAGAAAGTGAGAAGCAGCCCACCAGATTTCATAAGCAAACATCAGAATTTGTGGTAGTGGGAAACTCGTGATATAGAAGTACAAGAATCAACATCTCTATATTTTATTTGATACATTTGAAAGATAGTTGATCACACAACAGTGACTGAATTTCTCAAAATTAAAGGCAAGAAGAAAATTACTGTCCTATATAAAACAAAATATGTAAAACAGTAGAAGTTTGCTATATTGCAAATCTGAGGCTATTCCTAAGGTTAGTTTCAAGTGACTTTGGAGGTAGGTAGACAACTGGGATCCTTTCCCAAAATCAACCACGGAAAAATAATGCATTGGGAATCCAGACACATATACAACAATATTGCTCAAATTGCTCTAAAATTATTTTGCCAATCAAATAAAATTACCCAATAATTTATAGTCACTGATGGGTAGTTCAATCAAATCAGAACAGATGCATCATTCTGGATGCGAAGTCATGCATTGCCTCATATCCAAAGGAAGTACATACTAAGTATTAGACCTAATTTGCATAATGGGAATCTTAAAGGTGTACATAAAAATTATCTTCTGATGATGTTAGTATCTGATTCATATAAGCTATTTTATTTAGTAATATAGATCAATAAGATTCTAAGTATATAATATTTAAAAAGAGATGTACCCTGCATGAACTTGAATTCATTATAGAGCATTTTTTATAGTCCATAGACAAAAAGAATGAGTGGATTTAAATCTTGTTTATCTTTGTTGATGCAATTTTTAATTTTGAAACTATTTATCTTTTTATTGAATAATCCCTTAAATTCCTGGTAATGATACTATTAATACATTTACCTTTTTAAATAAATATTACATATTACAAAATCAGAACGTTAAGTAATATTAAAATTTTCTCATGAGTTTTTCAAATCAAGCACAATTCTTATTTAACAAATATTTTATATACATATACATAAGCTGCTATTATTCTTAAACATCAATGTCCTAAAAGTGAGAATATAACAAATATTTTCAACAATGATCGATTATTTTTCTTCCTTTTTTTTTTTTTTTTGTCTTTTTTGAGACAGGGTCTCACTCTGCAGGTCAGGCTGGCCTTAAGATCACTTTATAGCTCAGGCTGGTCTCAAACTCACAATACTCCTGCTTCAGCCTTCCAGTGCTGGAATTACAGGCATGCGCCACCACGCCGGGCCCTTTTGTTAACATATGTAAGAAAGTAGCCATTTATTCACTGTTCTTAGTGGTGTACCCCATTATCTAATCTTGTTTATTGGCCTGAACCTGTGCATTCTGAAAGTGTTAGGAGAAGCAAATTGGAGTTCTTGAGTATGGGAAGAATGTTCAAGCAAAGAATCCATTTGGGGAAGGACATGGACAAAGTAAATGGTACCTGAACAATAGCTCTCACCACTTCGTTCGTTTCACTTTCCACTGTTCAGTAAGCTGTGACTAAGTGGACTCTGGAAGTTGTAAACAGAAAACTTCCAGATCAAGCAATCCGTATTTTGTGATCCAGTTTCATATCGGATGCTGCTCAGCGCAACGTGGTGACGTCTTCTGTGCCCTCCGGCACCCGCAGCATGAACCTCTTTCTACAGCGTGTCTGCGCTTCACCCTCCCCTCCCTTCATCCGTCAGTTGCTGTGGTCATTAACGATGTGGAATTTTCAGTGCTTTTGCTACGGGTTCAGCAGTATCGGTGGCTTCAGGCTCACCCTGGAAGTCTTGGAACATAACTTTCTCAGCTGAGGTGGCGCTTTTGAACATATTACTGTAGACAGCTGCCAACTTACCATGGCTTTACTAATTGGCTTCCTTAATCATGAGACCATGTGCTTTATCAACTTGAAATGATTACTGATTTCCTTTTGGACATTTTGCCATCTTCTGTTATCCTCATTAATTTATAAGAATTTTATGAATATAGTAAGACTATTAGCCATAAACTGCTATCTATAATTATTTATCATATAATTCAATTGTTTTCCATTCAATTTAGTCTCATGGATTATTTTTCTGCAGAGCTTAACTTTGCTCGGTAGAAATGCCCACGCTTTTGTGTGCTTGACCAGCAATCCTCTCCTTCCTGAACTGAGCCCTCTCAGATTTCCTTGATGAACCAGCACAATAATTACCTAATACAGATCTAGATGTCCTCAGCACAAACGCAGTGTCACATAGAGGCCAGAGTGTGTTCATTATCCACTGACCATTTAGGAAATGTAAATTTACAATAGAATAGACCCAGGAGAAAACAGCAGACCGTGTTCTTTAGTGGCCAAGGTCCTTTTATTTCCTAAATGAAGATAGAGTAAGTCATAGTCTAGAGATTACTGAGCCCTTGAGAAAGATACACGGAGTGATTTCCTGATATTTAGGCTTCCCTATGGTCTTTATCTTTATCCTGCACCGCATTATAATGAACTTTCCATTACTACTTTGTATATCTTCTCAGCCTTTTGGCCAAGATCAAGTGAAATATCTTTTCTTATCAGTTTAATATCTGTTATGTCCTCTATCCTTTACTACTTTTTGTGTCAGGTTATTTATTTATTTATTTATTTTGTGCAGAGTCTTGCTATGTGGCTCGAACTCATAGTGATCTTCCTTTCTCAGCCTTTCCAGCACTGGGATTACTTTTGTGCACCACCATGTCCTATTTCAGAGACCAGTTCAGTACAGGGCTGGCATGGAATGCACTACTGGGATTGAATCTTGGTCCTTGTGCTTCCCAGGCAGGCACTTAGATTGTTAAACTGTCACCCAACGCCGTGTGTGTCAGTTATATTTTTTTTTCCTTTCATTGAACCGTCTATCTCCCAAATGCCTTATAAGTTGCTTTTCTTTGTAAAAAAATGAATAATACATAAAGTGACTTTCAGATTTTATTAAAAAAGCCATACATCAAATAATATTTTTTGGTAGAACCAGGGATTGAACTCAGGCCCTTGCACTTGCCAGGGAAGTGCTTATTCCACTGAGCCATCTCCCCAGCCCATCAATTCTGAATTCCATACAATTTGACATTTTAATTCAATTTTATTTTATTTATTTGCACTTATAAATTTATGTCACTGTTAAAGATGATATCTCTCACTAACCACGTGAACTCATGGACTCTAAGAAAATCATGATAATATTTACTCTGCCTTAATAATTATGTATATGTCCCTGAAATTTATGTAGAAAGGGAGAGCAGAAAAGAGGGAAGACAGCAAGCAAATCTAGAAAATTAGTTATATATATATATATATATATATATATATATATATATATTATAATAACTATTGTAAAATGTAATAAATGTATAGATAGATATAACAGGTGTACAGCTTAAATTATGTACAGAATACATAGGAACAGATTTTAAATAAATTTTAGGTGTTCTCCCTGTGCAACAATGATAAGCAAGACCATGTATATTTGCATTAGGTCCATTTAGTCACTTCCCACGGTGTGCACATTCTGAACCAGTATAACTACATAATAAATATACATTACTTTCATTATTTAAATATTAAAGATTTACCATGTTCTCTTTATCAACTTTTTCAAAATATGAAAGCTCAGGTGATTCTTACATTTTTTTAGAAATCCCAAAGATAAAGCTACTACTATTTATAAACTTCTGGGCTGGAAAGATAGCTCAGTGGAGTAAGCAAGCACAAGGTTCTAAATTCAATCCCTAATACCATAAAATAATAAATAAATAAAGATTAAAGAAAAATATAAAGTTGTACCCTGCTCCCAAAAAAATCAAACCAAGGAATTTGGAGACTGACCTTGTATTCTTTACTACTGTTTGGAAAAACTACAACTGTTGCAGTTGTATTAGAAAAGACTGATAAACTTTTGCATTTGTACAAAATAAATTGTAAAGAATTGAGTCTTAGTTGAAAGAAAAATAAATACAAACACTAAATGATAAAACAGTGGGAATACTGAAGATTACTCCAAATCAATTAGAAAATAATCCACTTTGTTTAGAGATTAGTAAAAATTAGTTTGACATTAAATTGATTCCATCCCTTCCTGACTTCATACCTGGCCAAGGCTTACCACACCAGTGAGGTTTGCAGCCACTCAAATGTATAAGCCATTGGCAGTGTGTTGCATCTTTTTCTGAGCTCCAAAAAATAAATTGTCACTATATTATTAGCTAAATGCTCATAGGGGAAAAGATAATAACATAAAAGTATCTAATTCAATTTGTTTAAAGTAGAATGTAAAACTCATTTAGTGAGACAACTCAGTATCAATGGAAAAGCTAATGAAATACTTTCCTTACTGGTAGTAATTGAAATTGGTTTTGCACTTAGTTTTATGACTTCAATGCTTGCAATTTTTAAAAGACACTGAAGTTGGCAACTGGAATGAGAACATGAGAAACTACAAGATGCCCGAGCAAGTGAGTGGGTATAGAGTCTTTCCCTCTAACAACTTTTTACCTCCCAGTGCACGTTCACTCAATGATCTTACTCTATCCTAGAGCAAGAGAAGCTGTGAGTATAGGAGCTGTGCAAATCTACCTCAGAATCTTGTGTCCTTCATGAACATTATGTGTGGTCCATAAATGCACAATGATGAAATAAGGTAGAACCCTATATCACGTTGTTCATAATCAACAGGCCCACCTGATAGTTTACTTCTGTGTCACATGCAGCTGCTCTGAGCAGGAACTCTGTGCAGGAAATCATTTACAGTAATGAAGAATTGATGTTCCACAGCCTTTCAAGGTTTTAACATTAGTTCCCAATTATGAATCAGATAGAAATTTAACTGAGCTTCAAGAACATGGCATATGCCAAAAGATAGCCTAGCATGGGAACCTATCCTCGGTATCTCTGCTTCTTGAAAAATATGCAACATGAAGCCTTGTGCTGTACTTATCTTTTGTCTGCAGACCAGAAATCTAAACAATGCCTTGACTGAAATAGCCTTCAACACTGCTGAGTTCCTCTAAGGGAATCACTAACTTTCCAACTTTGTTGAATGAGGACACACCCTTGCAACAGGAATTTCTGAATATGGAAATCAATTCATTAACAGATAAATGTGCAGAAGCTGATATTCTTCATTTACCTAACAATTGAGAAGAAGCCGCCCTCCAACAAAATTTGCACTTTGCTAACTCAAACAAGTAACTTCTCCAGAAATATAATTATGACTGGACTCTGTTGAATTCTATGTATTTCACTTGGGGTTTATTTGTTTTCCTTAGTTATTAATTTTGTTTTGCCTAGTTATTACTATAGCTTTGTTTTCCTAACTACTTCATATAGAACACATTCTCACAATTCATTCAGTGTGTACTAAGATTAGAATGGTCTATGATGGGGACTGAGGAGATGGCTCAGTAGAATAAGAGCTACCCTGGCAAGCACAAGGGCCTGAGTTCATTCCCCAGTTGCACACACATACAAAAAAAAAAAAAAAAAAAAAAAAAAAAAAAAAAAAAAAAAAAAAAAAAAAAAAAAAAAAAAAAAAAAAAAAAAAAAAAAAAAAGAATGGCCTATACCTAATGGCAAGGTCTTGAGTACTCTGGCACCTGGAAAAAATGGCCTCATCATGTCAAATATATTTGTGGTATACCGGTAACATAGTATGTTCCTTCTCATTCAGAAAGCCTAACTGCACTGAGGACTGTCTATGTAAGAGTTCGTCAATATGAGCAGGAATTTTTAGGGTTGTATTATGAACATATATTTCTGTTTGGGAGGAAAAAATATCAACCCCAGTAGCTATATTTTAAGATGTATTACATTGGTAGACTTATATGAGTGATGGGGCATTTGTACATGTACAAAGCACATTTTAGTATTTTGTAAAGATAGACTCATAAAAATAAAAAAGAAAACAAGTCAAACACCAAAAACAAACAAAAATGCTTTAGATTTGGATTGATTGCATGGATGAAACCTGAGTACTGTTTGCCATTTTCTTTAACAGATAGGACTAATTTCTCATGAAAATAATTTCCAGGTGTGGGTGATTCCTACATAAATGCTCAAGAAATCATCAAAGCTCTCAATATCTACATTTATCTTCCTTATGTTTTCCATGGATTTCTGTAAAGGCTATCCAGTAAACTTCTTTTAAAAAATATTTTATTAGTACATATTTCCATACCTAATGTTCAAAATCATGGAGGGGAATTTCTTGCCTGTATCGACTGCCTGAATTCCTGGTTTTTGTTTCCCGTCCTCCTTCCTTCAGCCCTTTTCTGCTCTTCTGCTCCCCACTTACAGAAGCGTTGTTTTCCTTTTTCTCTTCTATTCTTTTTCATTTACATGCAATCCCCAGCCCTTCTCTTGTTTCCTTTCCCATTTGTACAAGTCCTTCCTACTTCCCAATATCCAGCTTTCATTTGGGCCCTTCTGTACCCTTTGGCTTTCTTGCACAGGACATATACAAAAAGTCAACAACTGGGTTTATGACCAATTAAAAACTTTCACAGCAAAAGAAACTACCAGCAGTAAATACATCACACACACAATGGAAAAATATTACCAGCTACTCCTCAAACAAAGGACTACTGTCCGGGATGTGTAAAGAACTCAAAAGGATCAGCCATCCCACGTTTAAATACCCAATCAGAAAATGGGAAAGAGAAAGGAATAGATACTTCTCAGATGAATAAGTGAACAAAGTGGACTTTTATTTTATCTTAGCTAGAAAAGTATCAAACAATGAACATAATGGCCAAGAACTTTTTAAAAGTGCATATATTTTCACTGTTATTCTAAAAACAAATAAGCCAGCACAAATTTATTCACTATGAAAAAAGGAGGATAAAATATTATTTAGCAAATTGAGAGCATTTGATACATTTCTCAATGAGAATTCCTTCTCTGTGGTGCTCTATTGATACTGTAAAAACATGAGTTTTGGGTACCATCTTCCCACTACACAGTACCATGTGGTACAAGACAGAGCACTGCCCTTCTTCACAGAGCATTGCCTTGAAGTGAATGAGAACCGATTGCTCTACAGAAGTGCAAATTCAAGCAGTGGTAAGGCTGGAGAGAGCGCGCAGTCATCAAGGACACTAGTCAGAAGAACGTTCCAGAATAAAATCATATGTCCTATGGTCAAAAAGGAGATAAAAGAGATAGACTTAGAGAAGAGAGGTAAGCAACATTAGAATCCTTTACCTGGTATTGTTACTTCAGGAAAATTTTGAGACGCTATTGTTTCCATTTTTTTCTTTCTTTTATCCTTTTCTTGGAACTTCAAATATACTTTGCATAATCATGCCCCAAATTTTTGGTTATTCTCTACAGGACTTTTTTTTATTATTTCAATATTTTTATCTTTGGTTTACACTTCTTGGTTTTTAGTTCTTGGCTTATCCTATCAGTCTCCTTTTCCTTCTCTGTCTTCCTTCACTAACGTAAGTTTTGTTCTCACAGTTCTCACAGTTGAATGCTGAAGATAAAGGAGTTGACAGGGTTGGCCACTTTTGCATCCTCTGTCCTCCAGTTACAGATGGCTGTCTTCTAAGTAGCTATCTTCTTGCTGTCCCTCATGGCTATCCTTAGGTACACACATGCACACAAACACACACACACACGTCTGACATTTCTGCGTCTTCTTCGGGCATTACTTGTAGTACATCGTGATCTCATTCTAACAACCTTATTTTAAATAAATAACACTTTCTAAGCCATTATTTCCAAATATGATCACAGTTTTCCTAGGTCTAAAGATTACAACTTAGACATTTGAACTTAGAAAGACCCACAACTCTACCCATAATGATGTTTAAAATGCCAGGTGTCTGGTGTCCTTTGTTGTCAAATCTTATGTCTGTTCACATTCTCAACAGAGTAAATTGGATTCCTGCACTATTTCCATCTCAAACAAAAGAGAATAGGAGATCCTCTTTCAAAACACTGTCCTTAGACATCTAAGCATTGTCCTTAGATGCCCTTAGAGGGCAGGAAAGAAGTAACTGCTGTACAGGGAACCACAGCATGAAAAGTACAGTCCTCTAAGATACAAGTTAATATAGTTTAGTTTGTGATAGGTGAGACAGGGTAGATGGAGAGGAAGAACTTTGTTTTAAAGATCACTAGAGCATCTATCAAAAGCTTGGTGTGTTTCCTGGAATTAGAAATAACTGATGTAAACATATAATCTACTTAGTTACACAGCGACTGGATTATCTGGACCAACAATGAGCCGATAGGTAGGTGACACCTGGTTGGGGTGAAGCTAAAATACCTCATCTATACCCCTGCCTGAGAGGGTGGGCCTGACTCACTCAAACAGTAGATTAACATCTCAGTCTTTGTGTCATCACACCATGAGAATTGACACAATCCAGCAGTCTTCTGCTCTGTGTCTATAGTAATAAGTTTTGGAAGTTTCCGTTTCATATCCTCAAAAATAAGTACTTTTTTCAATACTGTCTCAGGTACCATGGAGTCCATCAAAGAAATTCATTTTGATTACTGTTTTTTAAATTTATATTATTCTCCTTTAACTCTTTATCAATAATGACCATCTCTTTGCTTAAATATTTGCTTTTTTGTCAATTTTAGATATTTTCCATGAACTCTCTTAACTTATTAATCATTTGTTATGCTCTGTAATTTTTTAATGAAGGTTGTTCCACTTGTACTGGGTATAAATGAACCCTGGAAAGTAGGCCTTGAAGGACAAAGTGACAAGGTATTCAGGTAGACAATATTCTACAGCTCAGCATTTAAGACTCAGCACCCCAGCAAGCCTATGGCTTTGGGCTGTCACTTTTACAAGAACATCTGGGCTGAGAAGATATCCCAGCAGTCTAAGCACCTGCCTGGCAAGTGCAAGGGCCCGGGTTTCATCCCTCCGACTGCATGCAACTGTGAAGGCCGCTGAAACCGGTCATGGTAGTGCACACCCGTAATCCCAGAACTGGGGAGGCTGAGGCAATATAATCATCATTAATCTGAGCTGCATAGCAAGACTAGCAAGACCTTGAATGAAATAAATAAAAGAATATTAGAACTTTTTAAAAAGAAGATCTTCTGCTATCTGCCCAAACCACATAATCCAAAACTCAGGCAGAACAAGATGATGGATGGGAATGAAATTATGTATCTTTCTCTTTATAGAACAAGTAAAAAAAAAAAAAAAAAAAAAAGAACAACTCAGACATAGATGATGGAGACAAGATTTTTCCTTTTACAGAGTCATCCATGTTTAAATAAACTTCAGGTTAGGATCTGGTAATATAGTTTCTCTTGCCAAAAAGCCAGGATAAAAGTAAATGTTCTTGCCACATTTCAAAGTGGCTTTCAAATGTGGAGAACTTGCCTCTGAGCTTCACTGTGAGAGCCTGGCAGGGATTCTCTTGGTGCAGGTAGAATAGTGTCCTATGCTCCACATGTGAATGCCCTGGAGCTTGAACACGGATTTCCCCACACTGAGCCCCCAGCAATTTGTATGCTGCCATAGGCTAGCTTTTCTTATCCCTAGACTAGATTTAAGGGAGGTTATTCCCCTTTGGGGTGTCACTCAGGAAGGTAGAATTCTCTTTATCTTCCTCTGCACAGAAGGGGTTATTTTCCCAATTAACTCTATTCTATGAAAGGTATGCTAAACGTTGTAGATTTTTAGTTATTAAGCTTTTTTATTTTTGTTAAGTGTGAATGACAACTTCTAAGGTTTTTCCTTCTAGGCTGCAAGTTGTTAGTCTGTATTTTCTAAATGAATGTCTAAAATATGAATATATTTCTTGGATAAATTAATGATATAATCATTGAAAATATGTTTATATATTTATACTATAAAGACTTTGAGAAAGCATAAAGAATGAAATTCTTCAGGAAAAAATGTATAAAACGGACAC
>PVKA01019341.1:11221-42336 GCA_004027165.1 Ctenomys sociabilis
AATTTAAATGTTATCCACATATAGAAACACAACTCAAGAATTCGATATAGTTTTAAGTTTCAAAATTAGATAATTTTGGAAATAACTTGATATTAATTTACCAATATTAAGAAATTCTAAGATTACAAAATAAACCAATCAATATGCACATTTTAACTTTCAGTGAAGCTATATAATTATATGCTAGTAACTTGAAATATCAAGCAAATTATAGATAGATTTAATGTCCCTAATTAAATAATTACACAGCAACACATTCTAAGTGGAGATGTGCAAAGCACAGAGCAAGTTGAATTAGCACCTGGGAAGAGATTCTCATCTCTCTGCCATTCTACTTGAGCACTTGTAACAGTGATACCCTGAAGAACACAAGTAAGGTAATAATTATTTAAGCGTGCCTATAAGCAAAATCCTGATCAACACTTTTTAAGCAGGGTATTTATTACAGCTATCTTAGTGGAGTATCCTGCTTGTCTTCTAAACAGTATTTCTTTGTCATAGGATTTATCTTTACTTACTTTTTCTGCTTCTTTTCAATTGCTTGGCTTGACCTTGTTCTGTTCTTTGTAGCTTCCTCAGTACCCAACACTTGTATTCTCACAATGGCTATTTCCTTAATACTTATCTTACCTTCTTCCTTCTTACCACTGACTCTGTATGAGGTTTTTGTGTTCTTCACTTTTTCATATTCATTCTTCCAAGTCCAGTTTGTATTGATAAATACATAATTTCATTTCTAGAAGCACAAAATATGATTCTCACAGCTTTTGTGTTCAGTTATATATATTATATATAGTGTTGAGCACTATATATGCTGCTACTCTTTGTGGTTTGCTCTTGAATAAAATTTAAACTTTTGGACTATTTTGGCAGTGATGGTGAAGAAAAGCAGACAGAATCTCATGTGTAGCAACCCTGTAATATTTATAAGACTTCCTTCTGAATTTAAAGTAGAAAGTTTATATAAATTTGTCATTCTTGGTTTCTGACAATCCAGCAAGTTCAAGGCTTCTTTATGGGATATCCAGACACAAGGAAAGATTTGATATAAGATATTTAAATATAATGTTATTTAAGAAGTTTAGAGTTTGTTATTTAGGATCAAATTGGACATACCCAGCAAACAGTTCAAAAGAGCTTTCATGTGTATAAGTTCAAATACATAATTTAAAATCACAAAAAGGATAAATATGGAACATTTCAATTTAGAAAATAACAGGTATAAAAGCATGCTATAGGGGAATTGTGAATTTATAGAAAGGAAAAGCTCAGAACTGGGAAATGAGCAAAAAATGTTCACTGAATTCCCAGGACACAACATGAAAACAGGGGGAAGATAAGGCATTCCATATATTCTGAAAAAAGATTTAAACATGGGTCCTGAGAACTAAGCTAAACAGAGAGAAAATTTTAGTTTAGAAGCAAGGAGTAGAAGGGGAAAGTCAAGATGAAGATTGATGGAAAAGTTGACTGAGTTGCAATAATTGTGCTAGTAAACATGAAGGAGCTAAGCAGCTGGAAAAAGATGGAGCTTGTGAATATCATGATCAGCATGTGATATCAATATTGCATTAGGTAATGAAATAAGTATCCAAAGGGTTGTCCACAACCTGCAGCATTCATTACAGAATTTTGTAGTAATCAACACATGGAATCAATCTCTCCCTCCTTTTCCCCCTTCTCCACCTCTCTCTCTCTCTCTCTCTCTCTCTCTCTCTCGCTCTCTCTCTCTCTGTCTTTTTCTCTCTGTCTCTGTCTCTATCCTCTCTGTCTACACAATAATGTATGTAGTATAGACAATAATGTAATAACTGATTAATAGTTATTAATATTAATGTGACATTAATGTAATTAATCTTTAATTAATTACATTGTGAATGAAACTGTAAGACATTATGCTAAGTAAGTGAAACAAGCTAGAGCCAGAATAGCACATACTGCACTGATACCACTTGCAGTGGAGTCCACTCATGTCATATTCATGAAACAGAAAGGACATCATTAGCTTCCAGGACAGGGAACGTAAGAAATGGAAAGGTATGGGACAAAGGTTAGAACATTTCAGTTAATATATAAACAGGTTTGGAGGGTAGATAGATACATAGGTAGATAGATAGATGATAGATAGATAGATAGATGGATAGACAGATGATAGATAGATGATAGATAGATAGATAGATAGATAGATAGATAGATAGATAGATAGATTAACAGGATCATTGTGATAATTGCTACATCATATATATGATGAAAATGAAGGGAATATTGCAGATGACAATTTTGGTATGGAGAGAGGATTGCACACCTGAATAATAGAAGTGCAAAGTAACATTTTATGCTGACCTGCAAATTCCTTCCTTGCAGTAAGAGATGTGCTTCTTGTTGAGTTCGCTTTACCCACTGTGTTGAGTCTGTGCAGGGAATATTTGAGTCATCATTTAAAACAAGTAGATGGAACCAATAGCTTTGAAAATGGTTTGAGGTGTAGTTTTGGCAAACAAAAAAGAGAATTCAAAGTTTAAACATGCACATAAAAGTAGGAAAGTGGATGGCAGAATAATGGAGATTAGATAGAATGGTTTAAATAAGTAATGATGTACGTGATAAGTAATTAGGGGACTTGTGGGTTGGTGGTTTGTGCCTGCAATAACAGTTCCTCTAGAAGTAGAGGCAAGGACTTCATAAGCTTGAAACCAGCTAGTATAGTTTAGGAAAATGCATCTCAAAATAAAATAAAATGGTGTGAGATTATAGCTCATCTTCCTACCATGCACAAGGTCATTGGTTCAATTCCAGTACCACAGAACTAGACAAAAAAAAAAAAAAAATATATATATATATATATATATATATAATATATATAAAATGTGGCTTCATTTTCAAGAATTAACTGGAGTACCATTCAACTATTCATAATCATTACTTAGAAACATCTGGAAAGAGTAGGTTAGGTTAATTATAACAAATATTACAGTGTAATAGTACAATTTGATGCCTAGTTTTTCTAGAGTACAGACTGGAGTTAAAGAGAAGGAGCCACTTAATCACTTGTAAGAGAAACAGAATGAACTCCAACATCAAAATTGGAGTGGAGGGGCCGGGAAGATGGCGCAGTGAAATAAGCGATTCCCTGGCAAGCATAAGGACCTGAGTTCAATCCCCAGTTTCACCAAAAAAAAAAAAAAACTGGAGTGGACTTGCACATGTTTTACTATAAAATCCACATCAACATAAAAGTAAAACAAAAGAAAAGTCATGAATATTGAAAAATCCATCATAGAAATACAAGTACATTCTTTATTTTAGCAAAATAAATATCCAATAACATGGAATGAAAGGACCTCAGCCTTGATAGAAAATCCCAGGAGCATTTTTGCTAACCAAATTTCCACACCCTGAGAAAGATGGTTCAGCCATAAATCTTAATGAGCCAAGGAAGATAGTCGTGAAATATATAAAGCAAAACTCTTATTAAAGATAAGGTTATAAAACCACAATATAATGGGTAGTTTTGATGCACAGCTTTCAGGGCTGATTGATGAAGAGAAACTAATTGAAAAATGATTTACGGGCTTTAAAGAGAACAACTAAATACAGTAGTCCATTAAATAATATTATGGAGGACACTAGACTTAACACAGAAGCTCCTGTAAGTCCAGTACTGAGAAGACTTTACCGAAAGGCATTCATTCTTCTTCTGGGGAATATAAATTGATTGAGCACGCTGGAAAGTAATGATTCTGGTAGGAAATAGATCTACCTTTAGGCTCCTAATTACATTATGAAGTCTCTGTCTCAAAGAAATAAATATTAAATTGATCTGTTCCGTAATTATACTACTGTTATGCTTAGTATAAATTAAAAACTAATGGAGAAAGAAGTGGAAATTGTATTGCATACTATGTAAGTATTAAACACTTAAAAAGAATGTCATGGATTCTCATTGAGAGAAAGGGGAAAATAATAAGTTATTTTGAAGAATAATTGGAATGGTTATCTTGTCAACTTGAGAAGTTTAGAGATTTAAATAAATTGACACAGACATTCTACAGCCTAGGGGCAAAGTACCCTTCCTAGGGTGACACGTCTTCTAAATGGTGTAAAGGAAAATATGAGGAAGGACAGACAGAGTTCTGCTCATTGGAAGAGTTCCAGTCATCACCTTCAGTTTGGACATCACCTCCTGGCTTCTAGTGCAGACTCTGGGTCCCTCAGCCTTCCAGTGTAGGCCCTTCAGTCTTTTGTCTCAGACTTATTGGCCTCCTGATGCAGACTTGTTCACAGCAGTGAACTCCAGACCTTGGATGGAAACCTTTGGTCTCTAATTTGCAGCTAGTCTTGCACACTTACACAACCAATTCTATGGCTACCGTGAGCCAATCTTTTAATGTCTTATACATTTGTATATCTTTGTGCTATATCTGTTTCCCTACAAAACACTGAATGATAAGTAGTAAAACATGTTTAAAATCAGCATGACTTTGTGTTTTAATATTTCACCTATTCCTTTAGTTTCATGGACATGTAATGATTATATATATATATATATATATATATATATATATATATATATATATAAATGTGCTATTTTGATACATGTATAGTTGGACAATGATCAACTAGGACAATAAAAATACTCATCCACCACTTTATCATGTCTTTTTATGTAAGTGATGTATGTGTCCTCAATAGGTATCATCACTTTTTATGTAAAACATTAGAAATTGGATGTTGTAGTTTTTTGAAATCTATATGTTAATTTTAGTAAAGATACACTGATGCACAATAAATCATCAAAATAAACAGTTCACCCAAAAAGTATACATCAGGAAAGAAAAACTTGCGTGTATTTTTAAGCAATAAATTTATTGAAATATTATGAGATTATCTTTGGCTGCTACAATTACAAGAGGTGCTCAAAGTAGTGGCCATTTGCTTTCAGACATTTACTAATACACTGAACTGTTGAAGTGCGGGCACATTTTGTTCACAGACCCTGTATATTCCTTCTAACTGTAACTTTGCATGGTTCAATTGACTTTTCCCCACCTCCAACTCTCTGTTAATGTTCCCAACTTGGTAACCTTTCAAAACCAGTCTATATGTGTGTATGCAATAGAGCAATATTGAATTTTAAACCTGTTTTTATTAAAAAGCATACCAAACTTTTAAACGTTGACCTCATGAACTTATAATTGAAGGTAGTAAATAACACTCTGTGGTTGTCAGGTTTTGGTGGAACAATGAAGGAAGAAACACAAAGGCTGCCCAAGTCAACCCAGCACATGATGAATATTCACTAATGACTTCAAGAAGCCAGGACTGAGTCCCTACAAAACAAGTTGCCTTCAAGATCAGCATCTTAAAGCTGTGTAGAAAAGCAGACTTTTATTGGAAAAATAAATCTGAAAAATGCTAGAAAAAGCAATGAAATCTTTAATATATAAAAAATATGTGGTGATTTGTTTTGTGCATGTCACTATGCTAAAATCTTTAGAGTTTGCAAAAATTTGAACCAATCCAGGGATGTAATTCAGTATCACAAATGCCTGCCTGGCAATCACAAGATCCTGAGTTCAATCCCTAGTACCAATAATAATGATAATAGTAATGATACTACTACTAATAATAAATTATTTGAACTATGCTCACGCAGCATATTTATGCTTAAAATATAAAGATTTAGATCGTGCTTTTACAACCAAAAAAGTTTGCATAAAGAAAAGTGACACAAAAAGAGCACAAAAATAATGAAACAAGTAAATATAAATTTCATAATTTTCTGTCACAGTTGAGTTCTACATTCAACAAGAAGAGAAATCTGGAGGCAAGATGGTGAAGCAGACAGCGCCCCCAGCTTGATGTCTCCAGGGCAAACTATCTGGAGTCTGAAAGACAGAGGCTGGAAGGTGAAACAAAATGAGTGGTGGGTACATGGGAACAATGAGGGAACTGAAAGAGAAGAAAATAGGAGGTAGTCCTTGCTACCCAGGGAAAAGGTAACAACACTGCAGATGGCAGCTGGCTGCCTGCTATCCAGAGGTGCAGTGAAAATAACAACTTCTGTGCTCATGGAGAGCAGCCCCAGAACCAGGAGAGTACCGAGTAGTTGGAGACTGTGGGAGGAACACGAGACTGACTCACCAGTGGGCCTACAGAAGCAACAGACTGTGTCTGCAGTATTAGCACCGCAGGATGCAGTTGAAAAGGTCAAGCTCTGGTGGAGACTCCATTGTTCAAATGCCTGGTACTAGAACTTCAGACCCAGGACAGCTCCCTGGCAGCATCAGTTTTCAGAGAAGATGAGGGAAGGACTACCACAGGGGACTGCTAACACTGGAGAGCCTACTAGGAGTCCCGGTAACACTGAGAGGCAGTGACTGAGGAAGGTGGACTCAGCTCCTGGGTCGGACTCCATTGCCTGCCCACTTTACCTAGGACTGCAGGCTCACATTGGTGCTGTGCTCCCACCGCTAACAGGAGACCCCAGACAGGGTTTCATAGGGTGACATTCTCAACTAGCCCTGAATTGGTTGAATAGGAATTATCCTGATTCAGTGGCCAATTTAGTGCCAGTGAACTTATCCACCGCATCAACCATCACAGCCAGGGAGAGGAATAGTAAGAGTCCCTGAGCCAAGACCTTGGGCTGGATCAAATTACAAAAGTGTCTGAAACCTGGAAGAGTCTAAGTTAACACCAGTTTTGTAGGAGAGATCAGAAGAATAATTGGGGTGTGAAGACTGAGACTCTGGCGAAGAAGCTACCTGGGAATCATATCTAACCCATGTTTCTAGTGAGCATCTTATTGGTTTAAGTTTTTGTATGTTTTCTTAGGTATTTAGTAACAAGGTATTATGTTCTTTTATGGCTCAATGTGTGCTTTGGGTTGTTTTCCCTGTATGTTGTTTCTTTTTTCATTGGTTCTGATTTAATAGGTGGCTAGGGTTCCTACCCTGATCTCAGCTCTTTATCTCATTTCTTCTCAAATCCTCAAGTCAACACTACTAACATATATCCCTATTCTTCTTCCACACACATAAACTTTATTTCCTAACTTTTTAAATTCATCATTTAGCCTGCCAAGTTACTCCTATCTTCATCAGTATAAATCCTCCACCATCTCCAGCCTAAGACCTTGGCAGCTCCATATCATGCACATCTCACTGTCTCCCCATAGGCAAGGACTTAAACACAGAGATCTCCTCAACTGCCCAGTGAACTTCATCTCCCCCCCCTCACCCTTGCCCCACAAAATGTCCTCTGAGAACTAAACCCTCAAATAAACTGAGGACTCTCATAAAATCAGAACCCACATCAACAGTTTCTTTGTATCCATCTTTAATCTCTCTTTCAAGCTTTACACTGAGTGCATAAAGCTATCATCCTAATACCTCCCATTCTCTCTGCTTTGGCTGACACACCTCCTTTCAGGGCACCTACAATAAGCATTCATATTATTCATAGAGAATAGTCCAAGGGTGGAAGAGTAATTCTAAGGACATTCACATATAAGCATGAATATGTGAAATTCATGAGACTGAAATCTGTGGATGCTATTATAAAAAGAAGCAGATATTTTACTAAAATATAG
Source organism: Ctenomys sociabilis (assembly GCA_004027165.1). Lineage (NCBI taxonomy): Eukaryota > Metazoa > Chordata > Mammalia > Rodentia > Ctenomyidae > Ctenomys > Ctenomys sociabilis. The sequence continues at coordinate 18,816 of PVKA01019341.1, forward strand.
AGACAGAGGCTCAATTACTTAAAATAAGTAACATAAGGAGTATCCTATGGAAATTTTCTGTATAAGCCACAAACTCCCCACACGTTTTTTCCAACCTATAGAATTCCCCGCAAAAGGGAAAACAAGAAAAAAGGACCTATATAATTTGTAGACAAACAGACAGACAGAGCTATACAGATTATGAGGAAACAAAGAAATAAAAGATCTAACTGTCCATCTTTGTCAAAACACAGGAAGAGGAAAAAAATGTAGAAGAAATCAAATACCAGATAAATTCTGGATACCAGTAGTCCAGAGAAGTTCTTACAAACGATGAAGACAATACATGAGTTCAAAGAAGAAATAAACCAAAAATTTACACCAATTACCTTCAATATGCCTCCTGTGCAGGATTAACTAATGGTCAGCTTGTAACATCTCTCTGAACTGAACCAGTGTGGTGCTGGATGTGGAGAGCCATCTGAGGATGAGTGTCAACAGCACAAAAGGAAAACTAGAGGGGAAGACGCTGTGTTGTTGATTCTCAGGGAGAAGTTTGTCATACTAGCTTTCCTGATATGAACCAAGATCTTCTAAACATCAGAGGATCTCAACTCGTTGTTGTCTCTGAGGGCGGCAGCAGTTCACTTTGGGGGAGCTCTGGTCCTTACCTCGAGCATCCCTTCCTGGCTCTACTGCTGATCCCTCTGCCTGTTGGCACAGATCCTTCAACTTTCTAGCTTCCACAACTGACCTTTGTCCCTTCCAGTGCAGATCTTTGATACAGATTTGCATTAGACATTATCAAGAGTTGTAGGCCTTACATTGGACTCCAAGAGGATGTAGCCATGAGCTCTAGATCATCATCTGGACTCATGCAGGACATTGCCAGGGCCCTCTGCTGGGTTTTTTGTGTCTCTAGTGTGGTCAGATCTCCTGCTTTCTTCCTCATTTGAATTTTTGGGTAAATATTAGAAAATAATCCTATAAATTATGTGTCCTACAGTAAATCTATTACCTTGCAACACCGACAGTAACACTCAAGGTTGAAACTCACAGATGAATTAGGCAAAACAGTTCAAAATTTGAATGACATATTCAACAAGAATACCAAATGCTTGAAAAGATGCAAGTCAGAAATACCTGAAATAAATTGTTAACAAATTTGTGAAAAAATGTTCAACGTTTTCTGGACATTAGACACATACAAATTAAAACAACACTAAAATTCTATCTTTATCCAGAAAGAATGTCAATCCTTATAATACCCAACAATAACAAATGCAGCCCTAACTGTGGTAAAAGAGGAGCTTTCCTGCCTTGTCCATGAGAATGCAAGCTAGCCCAACCAGGGTGGAAATCAGCATGGAGATTCTTCAAAGATTTAAATCTAGAAATTCCATTAAGCCCAGCTATCTCTGCACTAGGTATCTTTTTCAAAAAGCTAAAGCCATCGTACTGTAGTGATACAAGCACAACAATATTTGTAGCAGCATATTTGTGATAGATAAATCCTTTTTTAAAAGATTATTTCATATTATTTTGAAGAGTAGTAACAAAAGCAAAAACAAATAGCAGATACAAAGAGAAATGGTAACACACAATACTACATATGGTACACATTTTCAAAACAAGAAAAACAAATTAACATTTGTTGATATATTACCTATTTTTATCATCAAATCTGTTCCTCAGATTAACAGACATACTTAACACATCTTTTTCACCCATTCCTCAAGTTATGAGCATTTCGGTTGTTTACAAGACATAGCTAAGACAAGTTGTGCTGCTATAATCACGAATAAGATTGGACAAATATTGAATATGATTACTTGCTTTCAATGAACCTTATTTTTTCTTTTTATTACTTTTTTGAAAAGTTATTTTAAAGAGAGTATAATAGTAATTGAAAAGGCATTAGAAATGGTACACATTTAGAAGACCAGGATGAAAGACATTCAACCATGAATTTGGTATTACACATTGCTGTCTTGGATGTAGTTGCTTAGATCACAGATAATGGCATTCAGGCAAAGTGAAAATTCTAAACGCTATCTGCTATTTAAAAAAAACTGATGGAAAATATTAATCAAACTAAAAATTGTAAACATTAATTGCTATTTTTAAAAAAACTGATGGAAATTATTAGTACAATTATCTCAACCATCCTGTACACATACTTGAATGAATTCTCCTTCTTTCCTATTTTTTCTGTTTTGGTCATCTTTGTTATTTAGTCCTTATGTTCAGTTTCTCTCCTCATGCTGTGTCAATTACACATACCAGATTTTACTTATACTTTCAGTACCTTACACTAGGGCCACAATGTGATGTTTACACATACTGCTCTAATTTACGTCATTTATGAGTACAGGCTCTAGGTGCCTCCACTTTCATATAAAGGCCTCAAATTTGTTTTTTCTTTATAGCTGAGTAATACTGCATTGTACAAAAATACCACATCTTTTTTATCTATTCCTCAAGGTATGGGCACTTTAGTTGTTTACAAGACTTGGCTAAGACAAGTTGTGCTGCTATAATCACGAGTGCACATATGTCACTATTTACTATGCTTTCAAATCTTTTGGAAAAATCACCTAGAAAGACAATAGCTAGGTCTAATGAGATTTCTAGTCCTAGGTTTTGAGGAATCTTCACACTGATTTCCACAGTGGTTGTATCAATGGACATTCCCATAGCCTCTCCAATGTTTAATATTATTTGATTTATTTACAACAGCCATTTTTCTGTGGTGAAATGATATCTCAATGTTGTGTTAATTTGCATTTCTCCAATAACCCTTGCTGTGGAACCTTTTTTCATATATTTACTTGCCATTTGTATTTCTTCCTCAAAGAAGTATGTATAGATCTCAGATGCCCATTTTTGGATTGGGTCTTTATATTTTGGGAGCCTGATTTTTTTCAGTACTTTAAGTATTCTAGATAGAAGTCTTCTGTCTAAGTGATTGTTGGTTAAAATGTTTTTTTTTTTTTGTTTGTGGGTTATCATTTCACTCTATGAGTGGTTTATTTTGACATGCAAAAACCTCTCAGTAAGATGAGATCCCAGTTTCTGATTCATAGACCTATTTCTCATGCAGTTTGGTTTTTGAATATGAGCTCTCTGCTTATCGCTCTGTCCTCAAGATGTACACATACTTTCTCTTCCAGTAGATTTAGTATTGCTGTTTTAATATTCATATCTATAATCCATTTTGATTTTAATTTAGTCTATGGTGATAAACCTGGGTCTGGCTTTAGTATTTGACATGTAGATTTTAGGTTTTGACATGTGTAGAGCCAGTTTTCCCAGCACCATTTGTAGAAGTGGCTATCTTAATGTCCAGTGGACATGTTTGGCCCCTTTGTCACAGATAAAGTGGCTGAGTGTGTTTGTACTTGTATCATTATACTGCCATCTGTTCCACTGATTCTTGTTCCTTTTTTTTTTTTGCATGTTCTATGCTGATTATATCACAGTAGTTTTGCAATATAATTTCAAATCAGGGAACATAATGCCTCATGCCTTCTCTTTGTTGCCCAGGATTGACTTGCTATTCTAGATCTTTTCTGATTCCACATAAACTTTAGCAAAGTTTTCTCTAGATTTGTGAGGTAAGTTGGTAGTATTTTGATAGATATTACATTAAATCTGCATAACTATTGTGGGACAAAGGCCATTTTCAAAATGTTAGATCTTCCTATGCTGGAGAAAGGAATATCTTTCCATTTTCAGGAATTCTCTTTGATCTTTTTTTCAGAGTATTGTAATTTTCATTGCATTGATTTTTACTGCCTTTGTTAGATTCATTTCTCTGTATTTCATTTTTGGATGCTATTATGAAGGGTATTGTTTCACCAATATCTCCCTCAGTGAGTTTGCTATCTGTATAGAGAAATGTTATTGATTTTTTGGTGCTTCCTTTGTCCCTTGATATGAATCTGAATATATGTATTAATTATAAGACTTTCTTTGTGGAATTATTTGAGTCTTCCAAGTAGAGTTATTGAAGAAAACAAATTACAGAACACGCTGTTATACCCTGAAAAACTCTCTTTCAAGTTTGATGGAGAAGTAAAATACTTCCATGACAATGAACTACTAAATAATTTCCTGACAACAAAGCCACAGACTACTATTCCAGAGAAGGACCAAAATGAAAGGAACATCATGAATGAGAATAAAAAGAACCCACCAAATTGGGCAAAATCTAAACAGCAGAAAAAAGAGTAAACAACAGCAGATAAATAACATGTCAACCATAAGTCAATGCATCTTAATTATAACCATCAATGTAAATGGATTCAATTCAACAGTTAGGAGAAATAGACTGGCACAGTGGATTAGGAAGTAAGATCAAACAATACGTTGCACACAAGAAACACACTTAAGTCATAATGAAATTCATAGGCTGAGTCAAAGGATGGAAAATAATACTACATGCCCCACCACCTCAGAAAAAGGGGGACTAGCAATCCTTTTGGCAGACAATCCAAAGTCCAAACGAAGAATGATCACACAGGGTCTGGGAAGATGGCTCAGTGGAATAAAAATTTTCCTGGCACATGCAAGGGTTTGAGTTCAATCCCTGGTTCTGGCAAAAAAAAAAAAAAAAAATGATCAAAAAAATGAAGAAGGCCAGTATATGCTAGTTAGGGGAAAAAATTCAAGAAGAAGAGGTAACACTCATAAATATGTACGTACCAAACATGGAAGCAACCAACCATATAAGACAAATCTTAGTGGACATGAAACATACAATATCCAATACCATGATCTTAACAGGAGACCATAACACCTCCTTATCCCAACATACAATGGGCAGACAAAAAAGAAAAAAAAAAGTAGCAGAACTGAACCAGAACTTGGAAGAAAAGGTCATAGTGGACATGTACAGAGTGATCCACTCAACCACATCTGAATACATATTTTTTTCAGCTGCACATGGGACATTTTGTAAAATAGACAACATACTGTTAAATATGTCATGTTACGTATATGCAAGAAAACAGAAATTATCCCACGCATATTATCTTACCACAGTGCAATGAAACTGGAAACAAATGACAAAAGAAATTATGAAAATGCAATAAATAAATGGAAATTGAAAAACATCATCCTTAGCAACCAATGACTTACAGATGAAATTAAATAAGAAGTTAAACAATATCTATAATTCAATGAAGATAAGTGCAACTTCTGAGAATTTATGGGATGCGCTGAAATCAGTTCTGAGAAGGAAATTGATAGCTGTGAATTCACACATTATGAATACAGAATGGGAACAAATAAATATGCCAATGCTGCACCTTAAACATCCAGAAAAGGAAGAGCAAACAAAACCCAAAGCCCAAAGAAAGAAACAAACTATGCAGATTAAGCAGAAATTAATGCAATCAAGATAAAGAAAATAATATAAACAATTAATGAATCAAAGAGCTGCTTCTTTGAAATGTTAAATAAAAAATGATAAGCCCCTAGCTAATCTCATCAAAAAGAGGAAAGAAAAAACTCAAATTCAAGCACTAAGGAATGAAAAGTGTGAAATTACATCAGACACTGTGCAGAGTCAGAATATCAATAGCCATTTTGTGAATCTTTACTCTCAACAATAGAAAACACAGAAGTAATGGACAGATTCCTAAAAAGGTACAAATTAACAAATCTGAATCAAAAAGATATAAGAATTCCCAATAAAACAATAGAAGCCAATGAAATTCAAACTGTAATAAAAAATGCACACGCAAAGAAAAGACCAACTCCTGCTGTATTCACAGGTGAATTCTATAAGAAATTTACAGACTATACAATTCCAATACTCTTCAATGAAATTTAAAAGGAATCATTTCTCCCAAAATCATTGCTGGAGGCATGTCTTATACAGATACCAAAACCAGGGAAATACACAACTTAAAAATAGAACTACAGGCCCATCTCCTTGGTGAACATACAGGCAAAAATCCTCAATAAAATTTTGGCAAATAGAACACAGACAATTCATCCCAGGGATGAATCGTTCAATATATGCAAATTTATAAATGTAATACACTATATAAATAAAGCGAAATCTAAAAACCACGTGATCATCTCAATTGATGCAGAAAAGGCTTTTGACAAAGACCAACACTCAGTCATGCTTAAAGTCCTACAGAAAATCGGAATAGATGGCCTCTACCTCAATCTGATAAAAGTCATCTATAACAATACAACTGCTACCATAATTCTAAAAGGGGAAAAACTGAAATGTTTTACTCTCAGATCAGGAACAAGACACGGATGTTCTCTATCACCACACCTGTTCAATACTCTTATGGAATCATTAGCTAGAGCCATTAGACAAGAGAGAAAAATAGAAGGAATAAAGATAGGTAAACAAGTTAAACTACCATTATTTTCATATGACATGATACTTTACTTAAAAGACCCAAGAAACTCCACCAGTGACCTACTATAATTGACACACAAATTCAGTAGAATAGCAGAATAGAAAGTCAGTACCCAAAAGTCAATAGCATTCTTCTACACAGATAGCAAACACACTGAGAGAAAAATTAGAGAAACAATCTTTTACAATAGCACTGCAGAAAATGAAATATTTAGGAATTAATTTAACTTAAAGGAATAAAAGATCTATTCAATGAAAATTATAGTGCTGTAAAAAAGAGATCATAGAGGATTTCAGAAAATAGAAAGATATCCCCTGCTCCAGGACAGGAAGAACCAGTATTGTGAAGATGGCTATAATCCCAAGATTGTTATCAAGATTTAATGTAATCCCTATCAGAGTATCACCAACATATATCACAGACCCAGAGAAATCATTGTTAGATTTTATTTGGAACCAGAAATATCCTAGAATTGCAAAGATGGGCAACAAAGGCAAGGCAGGAGGCATTACAATTCCTGAGCTGAAATTCTACAACAAAGTTACTGTGATAAAATCAGCATGGTATTGACAAAAATAAACCTGATGATCAGTGGAATCAATTAGAGGATGCAGATGCAACTGAAAAGACACTCAGTCACCTTATCTTGAACAAAGGGGGCAAACATGCTTACTAGAACCAAGATGATCTCTTTAACAAATAGTGCTGGAAAAACGGGATTGCTACATGCCAAAAACAAAAACATGACCCACGTCTATTCACCATGCACTAAAGTCAAAATGATTAAAGATCTAAGCATTAAAACAGAAACATTAAGTATCCTGTAAGAAAAAAAGTAAATCTTAAAGACATAGGAGGAGGCAAGCAGCTCATGAACGAAAATCGAACTGCATGGTATACACTTGAAAGCATTAATTACCAGAAACTTCTCAATAAAGTTTCTGCACATTAAAAGACATTACCAACAGAGTGAAAAGAACCCACAGATGTAGGAAAAATCTCAACTAATAAGCATTCAGACAACTATGGAATATAGAATTTATAAAGAACTAAATAACATTAGGGCTACAAAATTTAAAGACCCAATTCAAAAAAAGACTTCTGAGATGAACATCTTAGAGGAAGAAATATAAGACATCAAATAAGCTAAATATATGAAAAATGTTCCACATCACTAGCCATTCATGAAATGCAAATTGAAGCAACACTGAGGTTTCATCTTACCTAAGAAAGAATAGGTATCATAAAGAAATCAAACAACAACAAATATAGGAGAAGCCCTTCTCTTCTGCCATTTGTAATGTAGACTTCTGCAACAATTATGAAAATCAGTGTGGAGACTCCTTGAGAAACTAGGACTGGAAATCCCATTCAACCCAGTTATCAACCTTCTGGGACTTTTCCCAAAAGAACTGAAAACATCATATCATAATGATATATGTGCAACTATTTTTGTAGCAGCCAATTTGTGATAGCCAAATCTTAGAAATAATCAAAATACACATCACCTGAGGAATGGATGAAAAAGATGTGGTGTTTTTATACAATGGATTATTACTCAGCTATAAAGAAATATAAACTCAGGGCCTCCACATATAAGTGGATGCAACTTGAAGATATAATCATAAGAAAAAATAAACCAGGCAAACGTGTAAATATCACATTTTCTCCCTAGTGTATGAACTCAAAAGAAGAAATAAAAATTGGAAGGTATAACATAGTTAAATTGAAAGTGAGAATTTAAGGATTAATCAATGAAGACAAAGAAAGTAGAAAAGTTTTGAAACATGGCAGGGACAAAACCATACATTTACATAATCAAGATGACTAATGCAATTTCCATCAGCTTTTTTTTTTTAAAGCAGTTAATGGGTAGAATTTTCACCCTGACTAACTACGTATGCTAATATCTGTGAACCAAGCAACTATACTGAGGATATAAATGTGTAATACTAAGCCCATTCTTGAAATAACTGTTATTTTGGACTTCTAAATGTGCAATGGGTGGCTGGGGAGATGGCTGAGTAGAATAAACACTTCCCTGGCAAGCGCAGGGCCTGAGTTCAATCCCCAATTCAGCCAAAAATAAATAAGTAAATAAAATAAATAAATAAATGCATAATGCTTCTATCATCATATCAATTATTGGTATACTCTCCTTAAAGTAAATGTTTGTTTTTTTAAAAGGTAATAAAAGAAAACAAGAGACAAGAAAAAAAGTCATACGTTTGTCTTTGCTACAATTTTGTATATAGTCTGATTTCTAAATTTCTGTGTAAAACTGGGATTGATTTTTCCCCATTCTATAGGAATATAAATATGAAAATATCCATGGTTGTTGGAAAATAGCAGTTACGTGTTATGTCTAAGGCATTTGATATTCAGACAGATAGCAATGTTAAGCTCAACTGTCTCTGTTACAGGGTAATAATATCATTAAGTTTTTCTACTATATGTTTAACAACTAGAGTTTGCAGACCAAAATTTAGAGAAATAGAAGGACTACAAGGGCAGCCAACATTTTGGCCCTAGCCCTTCAGGATCAATGAGGACTAAGGACATAAGATAACCTGTGCTGTAACATGCTGTAACTCAGTGGGTTCTCAAAGTTTGTGATCAAGGAGATTATGGGGCAACAAAGGAAAGTGATCGACAATGTATCGTGTGCCTAAGGAGAGTTACATAGAGAGAAAATACTCTCTCAGGCTTTTACAGAGAGCATGTTGGTAACACAGTGGCCATGACTCATTTAAATCACTAACACTGACAAAAGATCTGCAAAGTGTTATACATTATTTCACAGTAAATCCTGAGGGGATTTCACTGCTCTTGTCAGATACAAACGTTACATTTTTAGTTATATAGGTCTTGTTTTAACTTGGTTTTCAACATCTAGCAGAAAAGTATATACATGAGGTATAAATGTAATGTCATATTCATATCCTGAGCTGTAAAAGGCTCAGGTCAGAAATTTCAGACATGAGTCCTACTGATAACCCTCTACTTTTATTACTATTGGAAAATATTTGGTTATTTTGCTGAATTCAAGCATCTATAATCTTTATACTGACTCCAAGTATGTAAAGGTCCTTTAAAGACTTCTCCACATACAGCTTCTCTAACTGCAGTGGAACACCCATCTCTGTCCAATAAATAAATAACAAAAAACAAGAGGCTATGAGTAAAGGCTATAGTTAAGATAGATGTACAGCTACTTTCTCTTACCTCAATAAGAAAGTTTATGCTAATATTTCTTAGGCAACATATCATGTCTACATCTTGTCCTCTGAATAACTATTATGGAGATAGAAGCATGCAATGTATTAAGTACTGTAACTGTCATGCCTATGTGTTTTGAAACCATTTCATTGATATTTTATCTTCTCATTACAATGAGTAAAAGATAAAAAATATTTATTTAATCTTTCAAAGAACCAGCTTTTTGAGGCATTCATTCTTTGTCTCAATTGTATGAACTTCTTCTCTAATATTTATAATTTTCTCCCACTTTGAGACTTTTGTATTTGTTTGCTCTTCTTTTTCTGAAAAGCTTGAAGTACAGTATTAGAATATTTATATCTGCCTTATCTGTTTCCATAATGTGTGAGTTCACTGCTATAAATTTTCCCCTGATAACTGCTTTCATTGCATTCCCCAAATTCTAGTTAATTGTGTTTGAATTTTTGTTGGATTGCACATAGTATTTAATATCTTGTTTAATTTCATCTGTCACCCATTGGTTTTTGAGTCTGTTATTTAATTTCCATATGTTTATTGAATTTGTGTTTTCTTTTGTCATTAATTTCCAGTTTCATTGCACTGTCGTCAGGTAATATGCATGGGATAATTTCTGGTTTTTTGAATTTACTTATATATGATTTATAGAGTAGTATTGTGTCTATTTTAGAAAAGGTTCCATGTACAGTTGAAAAGAATGTGTGTTCAGATGTTGGGTAGAACACTCTGCATATTATTTTTATTCCATCTCCAATAAGTCCATTTTTTCAAAGATTTAGTTAAGTTCCACTCTTTGTTTATTTTTTATCTCCTTGATCTATCTTTTTGATATAAGGAGGTGTTAAAGTCCTCTGTTAAGATTGAATTATTCAGCCAGGGACATGGCTGAACGGAATAAGTGCTTCCCTGGCAAGCGCAAGAGCCTGAATTCAATCCCTGCTTCCACCAAAAAAAAAAAAAAGATTGATTTATTCATTTTTAGATTTTTTATGAACATTAAAATTTGTCTTACATAGCTGGAGTTCCTGTATTTGGTACATATATATTTATAACTGTTATCTCTTCCTCTTGAATTTTTCCCTAAAGTATGTAGTGAACTTCTTTATCTTGCTCTATCATTCTTGCTTTGAAGTTCAGATTGTCTGAGAACAGGATAGCTACCCCTGCTTTTTTCTGAGGTCCTACAGCATGTAGTATTATTTTGGTCTTTTACTTTTCACTTAGGAATTTGTTTTTGGGTTAAATGTAATTCTTGTGTACAATTAAATGCATTTCTTGTTGGATTTTGTTTCTTGATCCACTCTACCAATTCATTCTTTTAATTGGTGAATTGAATCCATTTAAGTTGATCGTTATAACTGATACGTAATGGCTTATATTTGTCATGCTATTTTCCTACTGTTGCTTCTCTACTTTTCTTCTGTATTTAATTGTTTTTCATGTTTGGTGGGTTCTTGCTGGTATCATTCTTGGAATTGTGATTATTTTGATCCCTTTCAAGAATGTGTTTTAGTATTCTGTGTAGAGTTGCTTTAGTCATGAATTTCTTTAGCTTTCTTTCTCAGGGAAGCATTTTACTTCTTCATTAAACATGAAAGTGTTTTCAGGGCATATCTGTCTGGGTAGGAATTTATTTTCTTGTATGAACTGAAGTACTCTGCTCCATGCTCTTCTTGACTTGATGTCTATGATAAGAAATCTGCTGTTATTCTGATGAGTTTTCCTTTAAATGTGATCAGTTTCTTTTCTCTTGCAGTTTTTAGAATGTCATTCTTGTGTTGAATTTTGGGGATCTTCATTATTATATATCTGGGTGTTTTTAATTGAATTGATATTATTTGTGGTTCTATATGCTTCAATTACCTGAAAGTCAGATTGTTTCCCCATATTTGGGAAGTTTTCTGCTATTACTTCTGCCCACATTCGTTTTGTCATTTACATTGGCTGCTTCTTTCTCATTGGTTCCTATTAGTCTTATGTTGTTCATCTTTGCACCATCTTGCAGCTGTTACACTAATTTTTATTAATTTAAATAATTATGTATTTAGTACAGGGTCTCACTATGCAGCTCAAACTCCTAGTGATCCTCCTGTTTCTTCTTTCTCAGCACTGGCATTACAGGCATCCACCACCACACCCAGTTTTGGTAGCAGGCTCTGTAGGCTTGGGATGGGGCCAGCACAGCATCTGTTACTGGGGATTGAATTTAGTGCCTTGAATGTTCCAGACAGGCACTTAGCCCACTGAGCTAACTCCCCACCCTCCGTTGTTGATTAATTACTGGGTCCTTCTTTTAAAAAAGAGATCTTTCCTTACGTTTTTGGTAGCTGCAGTAGTATCTTCAAGGCTAAAAGTCTCCCTTCACTTTCTGTTTTTTTTTTTGTGTGTGTGTGGGGGGGGAGACCATGGATTGAACTCAGGCCTTTGCACCTGCCAGGGAAGTGCTTATTCTACTGAGCATCTCCCAAGCCACTTCTCTTCACTTTCATTCACATGGTTTTCTAACTTTTCATGGATTTTTAAGTCCCTGTATAGCTCTTCGAATCTTCAATGCTTCATGCATTGTATTTCTTTCCCCTATTACTCATTCAAGATTTACATCATTTTTTCTATTTGCTTCTATTTTTAATCAGTATCTTCTTTATAAACACTTACTAATAATTACGTTACAGTTATCATTTCTTTCTTTAATCTGGAAGAGTATTTGTGATCTGATTTCCTCTATACCCTTGTGCAGTTGTTTCATTACTTCAGTTGCTATTATTTCAGAGATTTCAGATATATGACTTTCAATTTCTTCCATGCCAGTGTCTCCAGAATTTTTCCTGGGAGGGGTGAGCTTGGAGCCTGAGAGATCTTTTGTTTTATCATTTTCTAGAACTCTTCATTTTGATTTCTGGCTACCTTTTTGTTAAAGTTTGATTGTAAGTAACTATCACAGGAATTAGAACCCCTCATTAAAGAACCAGTTCTTTAAGTATCTTTTCTGTTTGAGATTTTTCTATTTTTCTTGCATTCCAAGATTGCAGTTTCTCTACTGAGTGGGATACTGGTTTTTGCTTGGTACTTTTGTCCGTCAAGGAGTCTTCAAAGTTTCCTCTTGCTGCCTCACTGCCATAAGGATCTTTGCATAGGTCTGGACCACAGTCTGAGGCCCATGTGTATAGCAGTATGCCCCAGCTCACCTAGCCCAGCCATAGGCCTCAGCCCCTCCTCCCATGACAATATCACCAAATTCCTCTTCTCTGATCATAACTGAACAACTTAAACCTGAGTTCCACCTTCTGGGTTACTCAGTGAGCTGCTCTGTATGAAGTTTAGCCTGCTGTGTCACACACCCAGCTGTTCTTGGCAGAGTTTAGTCTGCCTGGTCTCTCACTGCTTTATACTGCTTAGTTTTGCTTGTCACACTCCCAGCTGCTCTGTACTAAATTTAGCCCATGGGTTGCTCATTTAGCTGCTCTGCACTGAGTTCCATCCACTGGTCATACACCAAGTTGCTCTGCCTGATAGTTAAATTCTTGTTGCAGCATGTATACCTATCAAGAGATGATTGGAAAAAAATATGTTGTATACATTCAATGAAGTACTCTCCAGTTAATACTAAAGAAGAACAAATTGGAAGCATTTGTCAGAAAATCGATGCATTGAAAACAATGTTGAGTGTAAATCAGACACACAAGCTTGAATGACATATATTATTTACTCAACTGAGTAAAGTACAAACAAAGAAAGTGACAAAAGATAGAAAGGGACCAGAGTACAGCTCTTCTAATAAGGACAATCCATGGGAACAAGGAGAAGTGTAAGGAAGAGAGTAAGGGAAAATCAGAGGAATAAGGAAATGTCAAGTACATGAACAAAAGAATTCAAATCAATTCAAACATTACAAGCCATAACATGTACAAAAAGATGATTGAGGAACCAGGGGAAGACCAAGTGTAGAAAATGGGGTTGAGGGCGGAGGATTTTAAAAAGGGACAAAAAAAAGTTGTATTCATAGAGACATTGGAGGAGGAGGGGATGCTAGGAAAGTTCTTTATGTTTTAAAAAGCTTGCCATAAAATGGTATGTTGTTCCACTTATTAATGACCATGTTAATGACAAAAACAGAAATGGACTAGAGAAATGAAGAGACACTTCACAGAAAGGAAATGCAGATTCTCAAAAGTGAACAAAAAGGTTAACATATTTTGCCTTTAGGAAAATGTAAATTAAGAATATTTTTGTCTGGCTCAGCCTGCCTTAAGGGTGAGTCTGGTAAGGCAGATGGAGATGGGGATCTAACCTTGGTATCCTGCACCTGACTGAATTTACATGAGCAGTTGCTTAACAACTGAACTAACTGGTAACCCTATAGGAAATGTGAATTAAAACCATACTAAAATTCTATCTTCATGTAAAAGAATGGCAATCATCAAGGAATGAAACAATAACAAATGCTGGCACATCTCTGGTGAAAAAAGGAATTCTCCTGCATTACTAAAAGGAATGTAAGCTAGTATAACCAGTTTGGAAAGCAATTCTGAAAGAATTGAAATTTGAAATGTCCTACAATCCAGCCACCCCTCTGCCAGGTGTCTTGCCCAAGGAGCACAAGTCATTATACTACTACAGTGACACATGTACACGCATGAATACAGAACGAAAATCTATAGCAGGTAAATTCTTGAGACAGTCTGTATGTCCATCAGCAGAAATTTAGACTAAGAAAGATATGGTACTTATGTATAATGGAATACTACTTGGCGATAAAGAATGGCAACTGGAGACATTTATAAGAAAACAGATATATATGAAAAACACAGGCCATCCTCCTCCATCTCACACAGGCCATCCTCCTCCATCCCGCACACACCCGCCCAGCCCCAGAGACCGGCCAGAGACAGAGCGGGTGACTCTGCCATCCTCCTCGATCCCACCCATGCCTGCCCAGCCCCAGAGACCAGCCTCACACAGCGCAGAGGACTCAAGTGACCTCCTGGATCCTGCCCCAAGCTCTCCCAGTGAGTGGGAATTTGCACGACTAACCAGGCTTCCCAGATCAGTGAGCATGTGGTGAGTCTGAGGGAGAGCCATTGGCTTCTTCCCACACATGCTACCCAGATCCCTGCCCCCAAGCCCTCCAAGGCAATGACTGGCCTAAAACCTCAGGACCCACACACCAGCACCTCCCCCGGTCCCCTGCCCTAAAGCCCGCTGAAAGGATGGGAATTTCCCCGATTCTCTGGGCAACAAAGTTCAGTGAGTATAGAACACCAAGCCTCCCATGTGGGAGAGACATTTCCCAGGGATTCCCTGACACCCCCACCCCCCGTAGCCCGATGAGAGCTTCAGGCCCACCGTGCCAGAGAAACATTTCCACGTGATTACCGGTCCCACCCCACAGCCCAAGACCCAGTTCAGGTCTGCCTGGAGTGAGAACTCCAAGCCTGCCACCCTGGAGAGACATTTCTCAGCAATCTCCAGTCCCATACCACAGCCCAAAACCCAGGAGAGCCTGGCCTGTGAGTGAGGGCTCCAGGCCTGCTACATCAGAGGGACCTTTCCCAGCCTTCTGAGGTTCAGCACAGGCTGGCCGACCCAGTACAGCCTACTCAGTGAATAAGATCATCCACTATCCTTTTGTGAGCCCAGAAGACCCACCAAAGCCCAGGACCACCCACCTAGAGAGCGACCTGCAAGACACAGGAGGGCTGACCCCAGAAAATTTCCGGATCCTCACCCCAAAGCCAGCCAAGACAGTGGGAATTTTCATTACTTGCTCTGCATCCCAGTTTGGTTTGAGCTCACCTGAACAGGGAACCAACAGAGGGGAACCAAAGGAGCTGCAACAAAAAAGGAACTGAACACAATAGCTAGATCGAGGATTGGCATAACTGGATAACCTCAAACTTAATACACTGGCACCCAAATCTCAAATCAAGCTAAGGTTATAGCTGCACCAAAGCTCTACACCAAAGGTCAGTGCTATACAAAATGACAAAGAGAGGGAGAAAAATGAAATCCCAGACCTCGAGTACACCAGGAAGGGCAGAGGACACTAACTCAGCTGTAATGAAAGAATTAACAGATACACCAGCAAAGGAACAACAAGAGAAAGCTATAGAGGAAATAACATGAGAAGTAATTCCCCAAATTAAAAAAGAAATATCTGAATACATAGTATCTGAAATAAAGAATGAATTCCAGAAACATTGGGTAGAAAAACGATGCTCACCCAGAATAACTTCAGAGAACACTATTCCAGCTGATATATATGAATTAATAGCAACTGAAGCAAAGAAACAATAGCAGAAAGATCATGAGGAACTGAAAGCAGAAATAAGTTCTGAAATCAAAAAAGAATTCTTTCAAAAAAAAGAATTTTTTGAAGTCATAGCATCTGAAATACAGGAACAAGTCCAGAAATATACAGAGGAAACCCAATTTGGAAGAAACACTGCAGAAAAAGAATTAATGACTACATTTAAAAAAACATGAGGAGATTTAAAAAAATGAGATCAGAAATATGATGGAGTCCTTGAATAAGCAATACAGAAAAGAAATAGAAAACACGAAACACAGTCAAAGAGATATAGAAGAACTAAAAATATCAATCACGTTTCAACAAAATCGTCTGAGTGAAAGCGAACACAGTTTCAGATCATGAAGATGCCAGAGGACCTAGTGAAAATGTGAGAAAGGATCTCTTAAAAATAACGAGAATGCAGGAAACAATCCATCACATGCAAGAGGACGCCAGGATGAACAATGTGAGAATAATTGGTATCAACGAGAATGAAGGAGTCAATACAAATGACATAAAAAGAATTTGGAGAGAAATAATTGCAGAAAACCTCCCAAATATGAGGAAACAATCCAACATTCAGGTCACCGAAGCATACAGAACACCAAATAACCTCAACCCAAGTAGAAACACACCGAGACATATAATAGTTAAGATCGCAGAAATCCAACACAAAAATAATATACTCAAAGCTGCTAGAGAGAATAAGGAGCTCACAGTCAAAGGAAAACCCATCAGAATTAGAGCCAACTTCTCTACACAAACAATGAAGTCAAGAAGAGCATGGAGCAGAGTTCTTCAAGTCCTACACGAAAACAAATTCGAGCCCAGACTATTATAGCCTGCAAAACTCTCTTTCAAGTTTGATGGAGAAGTGAAATACTTCCACGACAAAGAACAACTAAAGAACTTCATTATGACAAACTCATTCCTTTACAGGCTGCTGAAAGATGTTCTAGAGAGGAGACACAATGACCAGAACTCCATGAGTGAGAATGGAAGGAACCCATTAAACAGGACACATAATTAAACACAGGAATAAACAACACCAGGTAAATATCATGACAAACATAAGTCATCATATTTCAATTATAACCATCAATGTAAACTCAATTCTCCAATTAAGAGAAATAAACTGGCACAGTGGATTAGGAAACAAAATCCAACAATATTCTGTATACAAGAAACACACTTAACTCAAAAGGACATTCATAGGCTCAAAATCAAAGGATGGAAAACACTACTACATGCCCCAGCACCTCAGAAAAAAGCAGGTGTAGCAATTCTGTTCTCAGACAGTCTTTACTTCAACCCAAGAATGATCAAACAACACAAAGAAGACCACTATATATTGGCAGCAGAAAAATTCAAGAGCAAGAAGTAACACTCATAAATATTTATGCAACAAACACAGGAGCACCCAACTGTGTAAGAGAAATCTCAAGGGACATGAAAAACTTAATGTCTAGGAACACAATCTGAACAGGAGACCTTAACACACCCTTATCTCAAAAAGATAGGTCAACCAGACAAAAAATTAGCAAGGAATTAGCAGAACTGAACCAGAGCTTAGAACAAATGGACCTGGTGGACATATACACAGTGTTCCACCCAACCACAGCTGAATACAAATTTTTTTCAGCTGCACACGGGTCATTTTCCAAAATAGACCACATACTAGTCCAGAGGTCATGACTAACTATATGCAAGAAAATAGAAATTATCCCATACACACTGTCTGACCACAATGCAATGAAATTGGAAATAAATGACAAAATAAACCAGAAAAACCCGCTAAATTCATGGAAACTAAACAACACCCTACTCAGCAATCAATGGGTTGCAGAAGAAATTCAACAATATCTACAATTCAATGAAAATTCAAGTACACCTTACTGGAATTTATGGGATGCGATGAAAGCAGTTCTTAGAGGGTAAATCATAGCTATTAACTCACACATTTAGGAAAACAGAAAGGGAAGAAATTAGCACCTCTGACAACTAGAAAAAGAAGAGCGAACAAAACCCAGAGCACAAAGACGGGAAGAAATCCTAAAGATTAGAACATAAATTAATTTAATTGAGATGAAAGCAACAGTTCAAAGAATCCAGAAATTAAAAAGTTGGTTCTTTGAAAAACTAAATAAAGTTGATTAGCCTCTAGCCAACCTCATCAAAAAAAGGGAAAAGAAAATTCAAGTAAAAGCGATAAGGAATGAAAAGGATGAAATCACCACAGACCCAGTGGAAATTCAGAACATTATCAATAGTTACTTCGAGAATCTTTACGCTCACAGAATAGCAGACACAGAAGAAATGGACAGATTTCTCGAAAGGTACAAATTACCAAAACTGAATCAGGAAGATATAACAATTCTCAATAAGCCGATAACAGCCAACAAAATATGAAACGTAATAAAAAGCCTACCGACAAAGAAAAGTCCAGATGCTGATGGATTCACAGCTGAATTCTACAAGAAATTTATAGAAGGTACAATCCCCACACTCCATAAACTGTTCGATGAAGTTGAAAAGGAAAAAGTCCTCCCAAAGTCATTTCTGGAGGCAAGAATAATACTGATTCCAAAACCAGGAAAAGACACAACCAAAAAGAACTACAGGCCAATCTCACTCATGAACATAGATGCAAAAATACTCAACAAAATTCTGGCAAATAGAATACAGCAAATCATCAAGAAGATCATACACCATGACCAGGTAGGATTCATCCCAGGGATGCAAGGATGGTTCAATATTCGAAAATCTATAAATGTAATACTCTATATTAATAGACTGAATTCTAAAAATCATATGATCACCTCAATTGATGCAGAGAAAGACTTTGACAAAGTCCAACACTCATTCATGTTTAAGGACCTACAGAAAATTAGAATAGATGGACTCTATCTTAACTTGATAAAATCTATCTATGACAACCCAAAAGTTCATATAATCCTAAATGGAGAAAAACTGAAATCTTTTACTCTTAAATCAGGTATAAGACAAGGATGTCCTCTATCACACCTCTTATTCAATATAGTCTTGGAATCCTTAGCAGCGGCCATTAGAAAAGAGGGAGAAATAAAGGGAATAAGAATAGGTAAAGAAGAAGTTAAATTATCACTATTGGCAGATGACATGATACTTTACTTGGAAGACACCAAATATTCCACCAATTGATAGGGAAATTCAGTAGCATAGCAGGATACAAAATCAATACACAGAAGTCAATAGTATTCCTCTATACAGATAACAAACACACTGAAAGGGAAACTATAGAAACAATACTTTTCACAATAGCACCGCGGAAAATGAAATACCTTGGAATTCACTTAACCAAGGAAGTCAAAGATCTTTTCATGGAAAATTACAACACCCTAAGAAAAGAGATTATAGAGGATTTAAGAAAATGGAAAGATATTCCATTCTCCTGGATAGGAAGAACCAACATCGTGAAGATGGCCATACTCCCAAAATTGCTATACAGATTTAATGCAATCCCTATCAAACTGCCACCAACATACCTCCCAGATATAAAGAAATCAATCCTAAAATTTATTTGGAACCACAAACGACCTAGAATAGCAAAGGCAATCTTGACCAATAAAGACAAGGCTGGAGGTATCACAATTCCTGACTTGAAATTATACTACAAAGCCACTGTGATAAAATCAACATGGTATTGGCAACAAAATAGACCTGAGGATCAGTGGAATAGATTAGAGGACTCAGGGGCATCTAAGAAAACACTCAGCCATGTTATCTTCGACAAAGTGGCTCCATAAGCTCACTGGAAGAAAGATAGCCTCTTTAACAAATGGTGCTGGAAAACATGGCTTTCTACATGCTGAAAACTAAAACTTGACCCAGCTCTATCAGAATGCACTAAGTTAAAGTCAAAATGGATTAAAAATCTAAACTTTAAACCATAAACACTCAATCTCCTGGAGGACAAAGTAGTGGAAACTCTTGAAGACATAGGGGAGGTAAACAGTTCATGAACAAACATATATTCACACGGGAAGCACTTGAAATAGTCAACAACTCGGATCAACTGTTCTTAAGGAGGTTCTGCGTGTGAAAAGAAATTGTCAACAGAGTGAAAAGACAACCCACAAATTTTGAAAAAATCCTAATTATGAAGCAATCAGACAGAGGACTACTGTCTAGAACATATAAAGAACTTAGATATAACAGGGCCCTCAAATTTAAAGACACAATTCAGAAATGGGCATCTGAGATGAATACACACTTCTCAGAGGACAAAATGAAAGAAGCAAATAAATATTTGAAAAAGTGCTCCACATTGCTAGCCATTCATGAAATGCAAATAAAAACAACACTGAGATACCATCTCACTCCAGAAAGAATGGCTATCGTAGGAAAATCAACCAACAACAAATGTTGGAGAGGTTGGGGAGAAAAGGGAACACTTCTCCACTGCTGCTGTGAATGTAGATTGGTACAACCATTATGAAGGTCAGTGTGGAGACTCCTCAAAAAAGTAGGACTACAA
The DNA here is from genome assembly GCA_004027165.1 of Ctenomys sociabilis. NCBI lineage: Eukaryota > Metazoa > Chordata > Mammalia > Rodentia > Ctenomyidae > Ctenomys > Ctenomys sociabilis. The sequence continues at coordinate 39,226 of PVKA01019341.1, forward strand.
ATCCCCTACTGGGAATTTTCCCAAAGGATCTGAAAACATTGTATCATAGTGATATATGTATACCTATGTTTATAGCAGCACAATGTGTAACAGCAAAATCTTGGAAACAACCAAGATGTCCATCACATGAGGAATGGTTGAAAAAGATCTGGTATTTCTATATAATGGAGTATTACTCAACTCTTAAGAATGATAAGTTTGAATCATTTATACTGAAGTGGATGACACTTGAACATATACTCATAAGTAAAATAAACCAGACACACATGTGTAAATATCGTATAGTCTTGCTAGTATAACAAGCGAAAAGCAGAAATACAAAAGGAAACGTACAACAACTAAAATCAATTGAATCGGATAAGGTGAAGTGAATGCCTTAACAAGCATTGGCTGTGACTCATCCACATGGATGACATAGACAAAGGATCTACAGGATAATGTACAGGACTACAAGATAAACCCTGAGGGGACTTCACTGACCACATAAGAAACATAAAGTACATATGTTGGTATATAAGTCTTGCTCTATCTAGGCCTTAACCATCCAGCAGAAAAGTATGAAATATGCATTGCAGGGCCATAATATTAAGTTGAGCTGTAAATGGCTATGTTCGACAACTTCTTTGAATAACTCACTAGTGTTGTGGAATGCTGGGCTGTGTTGGAATGTGGTGCTGAGTTCAAGCACCTAAGTTAGTTGAATAACAATGGAGTTCCCATCTTTGACAGGTGTAGACAAAGGAAGGGTATAGAAAGGAAGAATCATGATGTGTGTGTATAGACAGTACAGTTGGGATGGATAATGCTGTGCTTCTACATAATCCTATGAGAGGCAAGATTTGCACTAACTGTGATTGGACAGAATATTATGTCGGCTTCTAGTATATGGACAACCACTAGGAAAATAACAAGGTAGAAAGTATCAAATATTGAATCTTTGATGTAATCCAGGTATTAAAAATAAGATACGCAAACAGCTACACTCTCTTTATTTAATGATAGACATACATATAATAATGTCTGTAAGTATAATATCATGTATGCACCTTCTATGATACCAAAACATTATGAAAACTGTTTGCAATGTATTAATTTATCAAATCCATCTTGTCAAGGCATCTTAAAACTGTCTCATTGATATTTCTACTTCAATAGAACAAAAATTAAAAAAATAAAATAAAAAATAAACAATTGACTATAATTTAAAAAAGAAAAACACAATTTTTGTGTGAAATAAGTCATACATACAAGCTCAAATAACCTCATGGTAATACCCCTAACTGAATGAGGCAAAGTACAAACCAAGAAAAAGATAAAGGATGGATAGAATGGGACAAGTGAATGAATCTCCTATAGCAGGGAGACACTTAAGGAAAGCAGGGCAAGAGTAAGCAGGAGGGAAAGGGGAAATGAGAATAAAGATGCATCACGTACAGAAAGCTAATAGTTACAATTAATGGAAACAGTATTACCATAACGTAAGGGAGGACAAATGATATCAAGTATGCAAAGGGTACTGGGAACCTGAGAAGCAGGGATTAGAAATGACCTGTAAGATGTACACGTAACCATTTCCCAAGATGACTGTAAACTACAGGAATTACAAACATCCACTAATAAAATTTAAACAAATGAAAAAAAGAAGAATGCTGGACTGTGTTGGATTGTGGTGTCGAGTTCAAACACCTAAGGTAGTTGAATGTCAACAGAGTGCTCACTTTTGACAGGTGTAGACAAAGGAAGGGTTGTAGAAAGAAAAAATCATCATGTGTGTGTATAGACAGTGCAGTTGGGATAGATAACGCTGTGCTTCTACATAATTCTATGAGGGGCAAGATCTGCACTAATGGTGGTTGGACAGGATATTATGTCGGCTTTTAGTGCTATGGTCATCCACTAGGTAAATAATTATTGAATCTTTGATATAATTCAGCTGTATAAAAACCTGTAAATATAATATCATGTATGCACCTTGTACAATACCAAAACGTTATGAAAACAGTTTGCAATGCATTATTTCATCGACTCTGTATGGTTATGGTGTTTTGAAACTGTCTGATTGACATTTGTATTTCAATAAAATAAAAATAAATGAAAAAAAAATAAGAAATTTGACATAAAAACAAATTCACTTTAAAAATGGAATAATGAAATGTTCATTGATTGAAATATTTTAAATGTAGTACATATGTTAGGTAATTGAAATTTACTACATTCCTAATACTTGGAGCTGGGCAGATAGCTCAGTAGAATAAGCACTTCCCTGGCAAGTGCAATGGTCTGAGTTCAATCCCCAGTTCCATACTCTGGTTTCTCTTCAGATCATATAAATTTTTTGCCTTTTCAATCCCCAGTTCCACAAAAATAAATAAATAAATAAATAAATTCCACAGACTTGTGCAAAGAAACCTAGGCTTATTGTCTTCTCAGGACTGAATATATATGAAATAGATAGCTCACAAAATCTTTTAATTCCAGATGTCATATAATAAAGCAAACATATTCATAGCAAAAATTTACCTGTTTAAAGAAAACACCTCAAAAATTTAAAAAATGAACAAGTACAAAATCATAAAACACTAAACAAAGGTTGTATTGATATAAAAGATAAGGGAAATGCAAGGCAGCTGATATGAAATAACACAGTGATATCTCTTACGATAAAATGTATAACCCACCAAGAAAATGTCAGATTTTTAAAATGCACTAAATGACACAAAATCATGTTACTCAAGACCAAATTTAAGTAAGATATTATTAACAGGTATACTACTAGGGCAGATGGATTTCGACAAATCTTGCAAAATATCCATAATTTTTAAAATCATTAAATTGGCCTTTCAAAAAAATTATACATTAACCGTGCAAGCACTGTGCACAGTACAATATTGTCAGGTGGGGATGGTAGTACACGCCTTCATTCCTAGCAACCTTGGGATCTGAGGCAAAATGATCAAACTTCGAGCCCAACCTGAGCAAGTTAGTGAGAGGCTGTATGAAAATAGAAAGAAAGAAGAAGGGAGAAAGAGAGAGAGAGAGAGAGAGAGAGAGAGAGAGAGAGAGAGAGAGAGAGAGAGAGAGAGAGAGAGAGAGAGAGAGAGAGAGAGAGAG
>PVKA01019342.1:0-42233 GCA_004027165.1 Ctenomys sociabilis
TCTCTCTCTCTCTCTCTCTCTCTCTCTCTCTCTCTCTCTCTCTCTCATTCTCTGTATCTCATTCTCTCTTTCCCTCTTCTTCTCTGTCCCCCTCTTTTTCATCACTTTTCCCAAACATTTTCCAAGGCAAGTTATATACAGTGTTAGAAAGACTCATACCAGCCTGTAAGGAAAGGCAAAACCCACCCTGTCTCTTTTTGAGACAGGGTCTCACTATGCAGTTCAGGCTGGCCTTAAACTCACTTTGTAGCTCAGGCTAGTCTTGAACTCACAACAGTCCTCCTGTGTCAGCCTCCTGAGTGCTGGGATTACAGGCCTGTGCTCCCAACCCCGGTTTTCAGATTTTCAGATTATTGCAAGTGAGTAATTGAGGACTACTGATACCAGAATGTGAAAACATGGATCTACATAGCTTGTCATAGAAGTTTTCAGATAATTGTAGCCCTATTGTACAGCTGACATGCAGTCTCTGGTGAAAGATCCAGAGCTAGAACCATTTTATCATGTCACTAAGCCATTCCTAAATTCCTGACTCACATAAAACATTATATACATGTATATATATATTATATATATAATATAATACATATATATACATATATATATTATGTGTGTGTGTGAATGTGTGTGATTTGGAATAATTTCCCATTGTGATAAGTAGCTAATAAAAGAGAATAGAGGGGAAGGAGAAAAGCACTGGATTTTCCCCTTTTCTGGATGTAAGGGTTATAAAACCTTGCAGAAATATGACAAATAATAGCGAAGCTTTCCTTTGATACACACATATGTACATGACCCTAATATCACACAAACAATAACAGAAACTCCACATAGTCGTTAAAGAACTGCTCCCTGTGTATGTTGAGTAGAATATCAATTTTAACCATTTTCCCTATAATATCTGGTTTAAAGCAATGCCAGAAATAGTCTGATACTTCCTTTGAACTGGTAGAGCCAGAAATGTTGGCTCCTAGAGAACATATAAAGCATTAACACTTTTGCTAAGAGAAGAAACCATACCATTTTATTTATTTATTTGTTTTAAAATTTGATTTATTTATTTATTTATTTATTTATTTATTTATTTTGTCTTTTTGAGACAGGGTCTCACTATGCAGTTCAATCTGGGCTTAAGCTCACTTTGTAGCTCAGGCTGGTCTCGACTCACAACAATCCTCCTGCCTCAGCCTTCCGAGTGCTGGGATTACAGGCATGCACCACCACGCCTGGTTTATTTTATTTTTATTTTGAAGCATTTTAAAGAATGTTGCCAAGGGCTGGTAAGATAGCTCAATGGACTAAGCACCTGCTTAGATAAGAGCAGGGACTAGGGTTCCATCCCCGGCGGCACATGCCACGCTGTCCCTGCCCCTGGGCATGCTGAGTGGGCCACTGAGACCAGGCATGGTAGCATATACCTGTAATCCCATCACTGGGGAGGCTGAAAACACAAGGATCACTATGAGTCTGAGTTTGATCTCACATTGTGAGATCCTGTATCAAATATATAAAAATAGGTTCAGAAAAACCTAGAATTTTGCCAAGTCATGTTTTGAATGTAAAGGATTTAGTAAGAGAATTATACTTTAAAGTTTCTTACATTGAAGTCTGCTTTTACTTGCATTTGATAGGAATGGTGGTGTAGGTCAGCAGTAAAGCTCTTGCCTTGCATGTGCTAGGCCTCAAGTTCTATCCCTAGCAACACACACACACACACACACACACACTCTTAGTGCAGCATGAGGCCATCAAGGGCTTCAAATGGCCAACTTTACCTCAAGGAAATCTTCAACTTTGGATCCAGTTCCCTACTGTTAATCTCTTTTGAAAGCATGTATGGGAGGGAAGATGTACAGAAGTGGCTGAGACTTTTCCCCTCGTGAAGACCGCTTTGTGGACATGGGAAGAGGTGAAAAAAACAAGCCACTGAATGTCTGTTCTCACCCTAGGAAGGCGTCTGGTGAGAGTGTGATGTATCACCTAGCTCTCGAGTGTCAAGGAATGCACCACAACCAGAAAAAGGTGTTATGTTGATTCTACATAAGGTATGTGATTCATGTGTTCTCTTTTTATATAATAACTCATTCATAAATTGGTTGACTTATTTGACCTGCCAGAACAGAAGTGTAAGAAAAGATATTTTGTGTGTGTGTGTGTGTGTGTGTGTGTGTATTTGTGTGTATATATGAGTGAAAGAGAGAACAGATAACAATGTATTACTAAAAACTCAAACAAATCTCTTTTGGAAGGTCTTCAGGAAGAAGCATGCTGCTTCTCTGCCCACTGCAGTACACACCCTTGCTCTATCACATCTAGGTGAGATCTTCTCAGCACTGTGCTCTTCTATGCAACAAACACAATTAAAGGCCCAATGTGTGTCAGGTTGTGCTTTGCTCCACCAAAAATGCTGACCATAAGAGTCTAAGTGGGCTCCTTAGCTGCAAGATCATCTAGGCATCGAGCTACAATAACCTCATTTCCTTGTCTCCAAATTTCAGAACTTAGCCAGATTGTTCACTCATCAAAATCCTGTTCTAGTGAGTTCAAAAAAGGTTGCAGTGCAGTTCAATGTGAAGGAAATGCAGTGTTGGAAGAGGTAGAATCTTTCCTGTGCCTCAAATTAAAGAAAAAAAGCACTGGCCAAGGGATCACAGACAGAAGAGTTAGCTTGTCGCCACCTTGGACAGTAGCTGTCACCCACGCTGCAGTCTAGTTAACTGCCTGCTGGAGTCAAATGCTCCTCCTGACCTAGCAGAGTTAGAAAGATTGGCCACTGAGAGTGCCATAGAGGGCCTCACACATTCTGCATAAAAAAAGAACCCGTAACACTTAAGGAGAATCCAGATCATTTTTTTGGCATGGAAAGCTGTGGTGATTGCTCACCCATTTAATTTTCTTGCAAATGAATTTAGACTTTTTTACTTTTTGTTTTATTTAGTTTCTTAAGTGACTTTTATCATGTGAGTAAATAATTTTAAAAATCAAAGCCACATTTTATTTCTTGGAATTTTAATAGTAGGAATTATTTTATGATTATGCCCTTGACAAGTTGTTCAGATTTGATTATCATGAAATTGAGCATTGTTATTATTATTATTATTATTATCATTAATTATTGCATTGCAGGATTTAGATAGCATTGAGGTACATCCCAGCTCTTTTATATTTTAATTATTTGTATTTTTAGTTTTGAGACAGGGTCTTGATATGGTAAGTTGGCCTGGGGGGGCTAGAACTAGCAAACCAATAATACAAGTATGTATCACCACACCCAGTGAAATGAGCATTATTATCTAGCATTAGTATAATTACCTGTCTATAAGTACAAAGAACTCAGAAAATAATATGTGTATATATCTATATATATATAAATATATATAATATGTATGATATATACATATATTGTATGTGTGATCCATATATGTGCGATCAATAGACTTTCCTTTTGCAATTCTTTCCTATGCACAATGTTGATGTTAAAAATACACTAGTAGGTTTTTTGCTGCCTACTATGGACAGAAAGGCATTTCTGCAAACCTACCTCCCCTCTTCACAAACTGTCTGTTTTTACTGAAAGGAGATTGCACCTCTCTATTTGTACTGCTCACTCTTGTACCCATGGCTAGTTTCTTGCTCCTTCCCTGAACCAAGTCCTTGTCCAGAAACACCTCTTGGCATCTGCAGTTCTGATGGTCCTCTGGCTCTGACCTCCTACCTTCCTGCCAGCTCACTATCTGAAGATCGAGGCTGCCTTAGTGCTCATGGCAGAACCACACTAGAGAGGCAATGAAAACAACTACTCACATCATGGGCAAATATTCTCTCCCTCACTCTCTGATACTCCTCTTCTCTCTCTTCAATTGATTTACTTCGTCTGTCATCTCTAAGTGGATGCATTCTGTTTTTCTGAACAGAAAAAAGAAATCAGGAGAGTTATCCAAGTGGAGTTGGTAGAGATCTGCAGTTAAGCAACTGTCAACTAAGAAAAATAAATGTTTATCTAAATAAACAGAGCACAATTCTTGCTCCTTCTAGTCCCTAAGGAGAATGTGTGGAGTGAGGTGTCCATAGTTTGTGCGAGCGTAGCATATAGCAATGGCATGTGTTGGTTGGCCTTGGTTGCTTCTTGGCTTGGTGTAATTAGCGCAACTAGATTTTCCAAAATGAATGTTCCTGAGGACGCCTGAGGTATCCAGCCAGCTTAGGGAAGAGGTGGCTCCCCAGGAGTTAGCTCTGCTTCCTTTATTAATGTGTGCACTACTGACTTCAAAAATAAAGAAAGGAAAGAAAGAAGGAAGGAAGGAAAATGAATGGAAAGAAAAGAAGAAGTAGCTGATTCAAGATGGGTTAGAGAAGACATGGCTTTGAGAATGTGAGGACTAGAAAAAGAGCAGATGAGCAAAGACAGCGAGGTACAGCGAAGGAGGTCTGCATGTTGCATCTTATCTCCTTTCATTTTTTAAATTCATTTAATGACTGATTTGATGAGTTGTTCCTGGCATATCAAGAAGGGCCTGGGGCTTAAAACTAAATCTAGTGCATTTGTTAGTTGATCAGGGTCAATACCAAGTGAAATAAAGAATCAATTCAAAGAACCCAGCATGAGGACTGCTGTTCTTCATCCTCTCCTCTGGACCATGTTTTGCTTCTCAGGCACCTGCCCTCCCATCATCCTTTTCCATTCCTGAGAACATGCTCTACACTGACCACATTCATCCATCCATTCAGCAGACAGCCACCAAGTGCAGGACACAGGCACATGTCTCAGAGTCAACATGAGCCATGGTGTAGCTTGGTGGTGGTGGTGGTGGGAGGAAATGAGATACAAATCATGAACAGGTTGAGAAACAAGTGCATCCGAGACGCACATACTGGCTTATGGTGACTCATTATTAAAATGATAACTTGATTGAGATGTACGTTGTCTTACCTTTAAAAATTCTAAAGCCATGTCATTTTTTAAAAACAAAAAAGCTATTTTGTCAGCGATACAGAGTATAATTGCATTGGTATTTATATGGTTTTCTCCTATGCTTATTATTTAATATTTGTTCTCTCTTGTCATTTACTTAGTTTTCTTCCTAATCACCCTGAGATTTCACACTCCCCCCATTTAGAGAAGATATTTCGTAAAGTCTCTTTACCCTAATCCAGGTACCATGATTAAAACTACTCTAGAACAACAACACAGTGTTTTGTCACAAGCAAAATACACAAGGATAAAGTTCTGCTATGTTTCATGCAAAATGAGCAGACAATTTACATAGACCATAAAACATGGGAAGGAGAAGGGGTGGGAGACTAGAACATGAACTCAATTCTTCTCCGTGAAGATTTATTTTAGGATAGTTGCAAAATCCACCTGTCCTCACCATAACAAGGTTTGTTCTTTACAGCTACACCAGTTGATCATCGGTCCGTATTGAAAATCCAGCTCAATTTGTGCACAACTGAAGGACAAAGCTGTAGGGAGTGGAACGACTGCCATAGTTACACAGACATCTGGAAATGCGACTGACAAAGCTTTTTCCCACAGCCTGGAGCCTGTGGCATCCCGACCCCCCCGGACATGCAGCAGGATCTGCGCCAAGCACCACCCATGCAGCCCAACACAGAGCCATTGCTAAAGCAACCAGGACATGTTTTTGGCTGCCCACTGAATGCCAAAGGAGGAGGCGGGTAAAAGCAAGGGGGTTGGAGAAAGGAGGATAATATCAGAGGCAGGGGAGAGTCAGGAGGGAAGAAGGGGACAACAGAGGGACAAAGGGACGACAAGAACATCAGTCAGCCCACCTCCAAGAACAACAACGTCAGCCACTCTCAAACTTGAGAACCAACCTGATTGTCTTCTTTATCAATACTAGAGTTATCTCGCTTCAAGATAAACCGCTTCTGGGATTCTTCACCTTTTTCATCTTTTAAATGTTCACAAAACCTTTGCTCTGGTCTGCCAGCAAAGTAAAACATATCAATAAAAAGGATTTTTTCCCCATTTAACGTTGTTATTTCTTAGTGTTGTTTTTCACCCATAGTGGCATTTAGGTATTTATTTTTTTAAAGTTTGTAAGTGGCTCTGATATTAGAGTCGCTGGCAATACACAAGCAGGTAATAATATGCTATTTCACATATGCCATTAGAATACCTTTAGCTGTTTTGAATTTGAAGTCCTGTTTCTTGCAAGCTGATCACCATAGCTTAAGTTAAAGAAAATAATTAAAAGGCCCACACATATATAGTGCATTGATGTTGTCTTTATTTATTTTGCTCTCCATCACTCCTGAATCCAAAGAAAATTTCACTCATATTCTTAAACATGTTCAGAACTTGAGAGTACATTAATTGACCATTGCTTAGTAACTGAAAGCATAACTTCCCATTACCTCAGGAGTTTTTGGAATGCACAGCAAAAGACCATTGAAAAGTGATTTTTATTTTTCTCGAGTGATCAGTGTTCTCAAATGTGGCTCCACTATACACTGAAATACCTGACTGTGTCCTACGATCAGTTCAGTAATGTGGAAATAATAGATATTTAATTTAAACAACTTAATTGTTGATTAGTATGGGTTGAATTGTCCAAATTAATTACATGGTATTGATTAAAGGACTCTTTAAAATTGGCATTATTCAAGAAAAGGTATATGTTTCCACATTAATTTCTCAGGATTGTCACTACATATACATGAACTGAGTGAGTGACTTGGACATGAGTTCAGCTATAGAGGAACTGCTAAAACACTTTTCCCTAGTTTAGAAAGAGTTTCAGTTTATGACCCTCATTAAAGTGACTCTGTCATGTTTGATTATGTATTACGCTTGGAGTGCAAGGATTTTTCTGTACCTGTTGGATTCATTATGCGATTAGTCATAGGGGGCAACTTTATGGTGTCTAGAGCTTAAAGTGATGATCAGTAATTAACACAAAATTTCATCATTTGCATACTTCTTCAAAGTAGTCAAGCAGCACTTCGGGAAATAAAAAGGAGTAGGTTAAACTTAGATTTTAAACCCTGGTATGAAGCATTCTCTCCTTAAATATCCATACACAAGTTATGAAACTGCGGATGTGCAGATGCAAATAGAAAGTGGGAATGATGCCAATTATAGTTTCTAAAACTGTGTAAGGTTTGTGAAGTGATGTGATCTTATTTAACTTGGGAGTAAAAGTTTGATGCAGCAGAAGTAAAAAAAAAAATGCCTCTTTAAAGAGAAGGAAGCCAACCCCTAGTGATTCTTTGACCACCAGTTTATAGTTTTGCACACTAAGCAGTAGCCCTGGAGTAGCCTGGCCACAGGCTCACACAGCGGGTGTCAAACCCCTGTGGCCTCGCGGAACACATGGACTGGATGAACTGAAACCTCGATTGAAAGGAAAATACTCACAGTTACTAATGTGAGTGAATGACTTGGACATGTCATTCCTCAGTTACTAATATAACCAATTGGCACTAAAATGAGTACATAATAAAATGTAATAGGCAGTTTAGAAGTGGAAATATGACACCTAAAGTCCCAACCTAAGGAATGAATGGAAGTGTGCTTCACAGTAAAGCTGAGTAGCACAGGGAGAAGTGAATCCCATTTTGCCAAGGAAAAGTCACAGTACACTTAAATTAGTTGTTCACTGTAAAGTTTCAAATAGTATCATGCGTGGTGTGGGTCACCAAAAATAATAGAAATCCTTCAGAATTTATGCTAGCATCCCAACCTCCTAACCAAAATCAGTATGTCATCACACCATTTTTCTTTTTTATAGCAAGTGAATTCTGATGCTGACAAGTAAAATTGTAAACTTGATCAATGTCGGTTAGATTTCCTCCCTACGTTTTGCAGTCTAGAAAACTCCAGTAAGTAGAATTATTCCCTGAAGTTCACAAAAATACTTTTTGTATTTGTTTCTAACCATTTGAAACCATTTGTGTAGAAATAATAGGTCTGAGAATGTCAACATTTTATTCCTAGTGTAAAGTGAAATTGTTTTAGATTAAAATCTTCTTTAGAATGACAAGTATTAGAATGAAATTTCAGGACATTAACTTGAATTATAATGTAACAGTTATGTAGGTAAATCTTTTAAAAATACTTAGTCCTATCCAGGGGTGGTGGCACATGCCTATAATCCCCCGGCTGAGGCTGGAGGATCACCATGAGCTTAAGGTCAGCCTGGGCTACACACTAAGACCCTCATTCCTCACTTAGGAAGCATTTAGCTGAATGAATAAATTAATCAGTGAATGAGTTAATGAAAATTTAGCATGGAAGTCCTATAAATAACTAATTCAGAGTTAGATCCAAAAAAATTATTCACTGAATAAGGTATGAGGTCACACTTTTTGTAGTTACAAAACAGAATGTGAGAATCTAGTTAGTAAGCACATAAATTTGAATTTAGTCTGTGTGGTGGTGCGTGACTGTTCGCCCAGAGCTCAGGAGACTGAGAACACAGGAGCCCTGTGTGTTCCTGGCCAGCATGGGCTACAAGGTGGGATTCTGCCTCAAAACAGAAAATTTAGAGCACCAGAAAATTCTTTGAAAATTTGGTTTTAACTTTCATTTTGATCAGCATTAATTATGTTTTTAAAACCTCAGAACTTTTAAAAGCATGCTACTCTCTCTTAGTTCAATGAGAACAAAGTTTTGAACTAATAGTGCTTAGACAAGATATAATGTTTGCATCTCTATCATGAATAACTACTACAAAGACAAAAATATGAAATGTATTAATTATTGTAGGTGTCCTACTACCCTGTTTTAAAACTGTCCCATTGATACCTCTTTCTCAATAAAATTAATAGAAAAATATTCTAAGGTTACCTAAAGTAAAGAAAGGAAGTGGAAAAGAAAATTTTAGCATCCTCAGTTTCAGAGATCTATGCAAAGTATCAGCTATTTAAGTGTTATTTTTCCTTCCCTTTCAACAGGTTCTTTCACTTTCATAGTAAAAACTGAGATGAAGAACAGGACAGGAGAGGGAGGGAAGGGGGAGAAAGATAAGTTCATGTACATATGCAGGATGATTTCAGTACTAGCATTGCTGATTTCTGGTGGTCTACAGAAGGAAGCAGTAGATCCTTAATTTTTTTTTCAATGTCTTATAACTCTTTTTCTCCAATTTTGTGTGTATATAGCTGGTAATCTGAACAACTAATTTGAAGACAACTTCATGCAATACAGCAACCACTGATGAATTCCTATTGATTTGTTTGGTGAATTTATGTCTCAATTCTTTTTTAATATTTTGTATCTTCTTCAATAGAAACGTGAACACATTTTAGAAACATGAAAAAATTTAAAATATTACTTTAGAAATTTAATTATTATTTCTTTATAAAGGTAATTATTTCTTTTACATAGTTGGATCTAATCAGGGAAACTACATCATATAAAAAATGTCAAAAGATTTGGTTTTTATAAATAAAGTTAAGGTTTAGATCATGGCATTTCTTTGTCTGATATAGATAAGTTATGCAAAGTCCTTTCTGAATAATTAATTTTCAAATCTCTTGTATATATATATATTTTTTTTTTTCAAAATTAGAATGTAAGGGAGGGCCAAATAGCTGAGCGGACTGAAGTGGCAGGGGCAGGGCTAGTGTTGGATCCCTGGGCTTCCCTGGCCCCCACCCCTGGGTGCACTAAAATGGTGACAGACTGGGTGCAGTGCCGCAAGCCTGTGATCCCAGCTCTTGGCAGGCTGTAAACAGGAGAAGCACTATGAGTCCGATCTAGTAGTGAGACCCTGAGCACCCTGCACACCCTTCCTTGAAATACAGAAAAGAATAATAATAAGTGAACAAAATTAATAAGTAATATTTCAAAATAGTAAGGTCTATATTTGTATTTAAACAATATTTGAGTAATCATGAAGTAACCATTAGCAGTTGGCTTAGGAAAAATTGAGAACTAGTACGATTTTTCCATGTTAGCACCACAGAGAACTATTTATGACTCTAGAGCTGAAGAGTAGGTTTTAGTTAAATGTATGTAAGCTAAGAAATACATCTACGTGGTACAATGACTGAGCCAAAATCACTGTAATGTACTCCTGTATTACAGCAGTTAGAAATCCCTCCTCCAACTAGTTTAACACTACAAAATGAATGAAATAACATAATGTGTTATGGGCATGTATATACCAGATAACGGATTACTTTTTTTTTTTTTTTTTTTTCTTCTTTCCGCGGTTTATTCAGGGCCCCTATACAATCTTCTTCCCCTTGCCTGCTCCGCTCCTCCGCCACTCCTCCCTGCTGCTGCTCTTCTCTCTCCTCTTGTCTCTGTCCTGTCTCTCACTTTTTCTCCTCCAGATAACGGATTACTTTTAATGGCTTAATATGGGAATGTAACTCCAAGAAAAAATTCTTCAAGCAACCACAATCTTGGTAAGGACCAGATTGGTGATGGCTAGACTTTACTCCACACCTCATGGTTGTGAGTCATGGTGCCTAATATTTTACTTCCGGTAGATTTTCATGTATGAGTATTATTTTTAGCTTCCTCTAATCATCATAGAAAAGCACAGAAAATAATGTTTAATCCTGAAAGTAATTTCCTATTCTCATACAAAAATGAGTCGTTCCACAACTCACAGCAGGTATCTACTGTGAAACTCATGGCCAGTGTATTGTGAAAAGCACTGGCTCACCCAGTCGTGTTTTGGGTTTCCTAAGTGGTGAGAAGGTAGAATTACGTCCTCATTGTTTCTTCTTCTTTTTATTTAATTAAACGTTGTTCAGGGATGGAAAAACTATGCAACTAGTGAAGGCTATTCAGTCATACCTTCAGGGGAATCAGTTACAAATTCTATTAGACGTTTTCACCTTAAAACCGAAAGGCCATAAACACTCATTTTTACTATTATTATGTATTCCATTTTTAAGGATAAATCCAAGAGAAGTCATAATAATTGAATACAGAGCCCTGCTGTTTGCAACAATAACACAATAAGAATCTATAGTACATTGGGTTAGTAACTGAAGATATGTAAAATGCAGTATATGATATGCAGTTTTTGAAGTGATATTCAATAATATTAACTAGCACATAAAGCATTTTCTAAAACTCATGGGCATAGGTTGGTCATATTTGTTTAAAAAAACCTAAAATGTATAATAAGAAGGATAATAGTAAGAGTAGGTATCTCTGGATGGTGAAATGACAGGCAATCTTGTTTCTAATTCTTTATATTCGTGATTATTACAATGTCTTTATAGTAAAGGAAAGTGAAAACTATTAGCTCAGGCAGATAGGAAATCAATCCAACAACTTAATAGTGATTTATAACCAATCATTGAACTATGGACAATTAAAACATAGTTATATTTTGATTATTGACAAAACAATTTTTCCACAGCATGTGTTATTATATCATCAGCTAAAGATATTTTTCTTTTTGAACTAATTCTTAATATTTCTAATGTGCTGCTGCTTTACCAAAGGCCAAACTTGATTTTGCTTCTTGCTTCTAGTATTGGTTCATCATTGTAAGGACTGTTAAGTTAGTAAAATACTCCCTTTCTGGAAATAAAAACTAAATGATAATATTCAACCTTTTTCATTACTGATGATCAAATAATAATAAAAATATAAAAAGAAGGATAAAATACAAAATTTGATAAAAGGAAAATAAGCCACTTAAGAAAATGTCGTATTCCTAGAATATGACTTTAGTTATTTAAGAAGCATACTGAGCGTAGTGTTGCCACTCCATCAAATAGGCATATACACAATGGTTCTACTTAGGTTAATAAAGCTGGTACATTTCTTCAAGTTTGCTTAGAAATTGGCTATTTCCATGAATAAGACAATCGACAATAGTAGAAAAGTATGTCATTGAGGGCAACTCTTCAAAATTGCCCGTAAGTGACCTTACAAGAAATACCAACGAAACAATATGTACATCCAATCTCAAGTATTTATCCAACATCAAATACTTTTCTCAGTTCTTGAAATTGGTAAAATTTTAAGGGTAGGGAATATAACTCGGTAGCACAGTGCCTGCCTGGCAAGTGTGAGGTCGTGCGTTCAATTCCTGGACAAAAAATTTTAAATGTTACCTCAAAAGTGTCAAACTTTAAAAACGATTGCCATTTGAGATAATATTCAGTTATAATATCTAAAGCCAATTAGTAAGATTTAAAACTAGCTTCTGTTCATTTTATGTTACTAGATTTCTTCAGTTTAAATGAAAAATTAACCCAACGGCATTTTCTAAGAAAACTTACATAGAAATAATCTAGTCTTGTTCCTCAGTGTGATATTTGATTCATGCACCTGTCTCCTGACAGCCCTTGGAGAGAAGGCACTGCAGCTGGCATATCATATTCACTGTTCTCTCCTGATATTTATTTGACAGTGAATGACTGCATATTCAACTATAGCACAATAGTGTCTGCTTTCTTTTTCTTTTTTCTTTTAGCAGCATAGTAGTTTCTGGAAAATTTTATGATTTCAAGATTTTCTCACCAATAAAGATAACATGGTTTAAAAGATGATTCGAGCATCAATTCATTTTTCTTTAAGGTTTCTGTTCCTCCACTTCAAAATTATATAAAATTTAAAATTAAAAGGAAGCAATAATTAACAAGTCAAGGACTCAAAGTTTCACTCCCTAAAAAATGTGCTTTGGCATATAAGCCAGAAACTTTATGTGAAGTAAATAGTAAAAAGCTACATCTAACATAGATGTAGCTTTAACAATTAAAATTATTGTTAAAGTATGGCTAGAACATTGAGAAATAAGCCTAACAAAAATTTTATCATTTCATCTCTGGGTCTTATTAATGTGTGACATTTTTGAAATTCATGTAATCTCTCTAAAGCACAGGTATTGCTTTGTTGCATAAAAATGAAAGTAGGAATATTTACATGAAATATGTGAGGATTAAATATAATGTGTGATAACAATGTGTGATAAAAAAAATCCATTAGAACAAAAGATACATTCTGATTAATCTCCCTCAAAATACTTCCCTACATCTTCAAACGCATAGATCCTATCACTTTCATCAACTTCCAATATTGTTCTATAAGTTACCTTTTGTCACTTTCCTTGAGGATGTGCTATTCTGGCTCAATTAAAAATGCTTACCATGAATGGTGACTTGACAATGGGGATGAGCCATAAATTGTATGGTGGCAGGTCCAGTAGAAAAGCAGGATAAGGAAGCACTGTCACATTTTATGAGCCTGCTTTTGTGTTGGGTGGCATCTGGAAGTGGCACTATTTTTTTTTATCATAGCATGTAAAGACACACAAAAGGGCGTGTTTAGCACTGCTTCAGAAAGTGCAAGAATGAGACGGTAAGTGTCCAAAGCACCGGGGGACATGCTGAGGGAAATTGCAGCAGGGTGTCTTCTACTGTAATAATTTTTAAAAATGTAAACGTACTTTCTATAGTTTGATCACTCCTTGTAAATATAAATAAAGCAAGAATATTATCAAGGCCAGTGCCAATTACTAGTAAAGCACTCAATAAATATTAGAAATTATTATTACACTGTTCATATTCTCCAAGTCAGCAAAATCAAAAAGCATATCAATAAACACTGAGCCAACATAAACATGGAGTCAATATTTTAGTGGTAATACTGTATTAAAATTATGTATTATAATATTCAAATAATCATTTGATTCATGTATTTCAAAATAAAATAGTAAAATTTTTATTAAAATAATGTTGCATTTGGAAATAAGTATGTTTGTTGCTCTTGGGATGAAAATACTTTTATTATAATGTTGGTGTGCATGAAAGGATTCCATTGAAGGCTACATGCAAATGTAGTATTTCAATTCCTGAATAGGCCTAGAATTACTAGTGCGCATGTTGATATAAAATTACATATATATATCTATATATATATGTAGAGCAACACTGTTTTCTTTTAAGAGTCAAAGAGTGGCATGCAGAGATTATCAAACTGGGAGAGAGACTCCACTGGAAATGCTGTGGACTTGGACGAACTGAAAATTGGAACGGCTCAGGTTATGGGCCAAAATGTGCTAGACACATGTTTCTGTTTCTGTCTTTGTCTCTGTCTCTGTCTTTCTCTGTTTCTGCCTCTGTCTGACTCTATGTCTTTCTCTGTCTGTCTCTGTCTCTGTGTCTGTCTGTCTCTGTCTCTGTCTTTCTCTGTTTCTGCCTCTGTCTGTCTCTATGTCTTTCTCTGTCTGTCTCTGTCTTTGTGTCTGTCTGTCTCTGTCTCTGTCTGTCTCTGTTTCTGCCTCTGTCTCTGTCTCTGTCTTTCTCTGTTTCTGCCTCTGTCTGTCTCTATGTCTTTCTCTATCTGTCTCTGTCTCTGTCTGTCTCTGTGTCTGTCTGTCTCTGTCTGTCTCTGTCTCTGTCTTTCTCTGTTTCTGCCTCTGTCTCTATGTCTTTCTCTATCTGTCTCTGTCTCTGTGTCTGTCTGTCTCTGTCTCTGTCTCTTTGTCTGTCTCTGTCGCTGTTCTCTCTACTTTAGTACTGAGGATAAAATTCCAGCTGTGACTTTCTGCCTGAACTACATTACCGATACTTTCAATGCTAGCATCGGATCTTGCTGAAGCACTAGGTTGCCCAGGCTTGGCCTTAGCATTCTAGCCTGGACTCCTAGTAAATTTTCATTTCTTTTGGTAAACTCAATGGTTGGAAAATTTGAACCAAGCATGACAATGTATGATTATAAAATCTATCAAATCTATTATATTCTCAACTCCAAATATTCCCTAAACCTTCTCAAGGTATGAAGTTCTATACTAACAGTCATACTATGGGTAAATGGAAAGCAGTGAGGGGAATGCTCAAGTGCTGGGCCTAATTCTGATCCGCACACAGAAAAGCTTCAGATTAAAGGAAGCAACACAGTATTTTTGCTCTCTAACTGTTCTAAAGCGTATAATACACAGGACTCCCTCACACAGGGAGTCATTATATGCTTCATACTTACACACATGCATACACACAGATGCTAAACCTATCTTGATTTCTCAAACTATGAACAGAAGGTTGGTATATCATCTAAACTATACTTCTTGTGCTCAAATTATAACTTTCATGGTATGAACAGTTGCGGACAGTTCCCCGCTCCCCAACATAATTTAACAATGTGGAAGTGGATCTGTCTCACTTCTAAGTATACCATTGTAATTTTTAATATGATGTTCTGGGGTTTATGGTTCTTGAGTTTTACTAGTATCATAGTTTTACCATCTACCTTAATATTATCATTGTTTAAATTGGTTCTCTGGATGAATTTAAAAATGACCAAATGTAAATTAGGGTTTTATAAGTGAACCTATGAGTAACAGTAAAAGAAAAATTTTCTGTTTGTGTTTTAGCATTATTTGAGAACTTTGACTGTATTACATTTCTTTCCCCAACCACAGGAAACATTCACAGATAAGTAGCAGTAGCAATGACTTAATCTTGGCCGGTTGTCAGTTTACTACATAAAATCCATTCTTGTATCTGAGCTTTCTCTAATGAAAAGTAGCCTAGCTTTATCTACCTAGAATCTAGACTGTTGTGAATAAAATAAATAAGCAAGACAACAGACACACATAGATTTTAAACGTATCATTATTACATTGAAAATCTTTTGTAAAATGATGAAATTAAAGATGTTATGTTATGGAAGGTATATGCATGTTTCATTTATAAAACTAAATAGTGAATTGAATATTCACACTTAATGGCCTGTAAATAATTTTAATTATGGAAAAATAGCATATGTCCTGGTTCTACCTCTCACAAGTACAGAGCCTTATATTCTCTGAGGCATAAGAGAGAAAGAATGTGGGGGAAACAGAATATTTAAGGGACATGTATAGAGTCTGACTAATGCTAACACACATCTTTGGGTCGGCTTGAAAAGCCTAAGAATCCACAAACAATGATAAAAATATTTGAGGTAGTGAATATATTAATTGGGTTATTTTAATTACTCTGATTTGTTTTTTTATGTAGTGCAGGATCTACAGGGTCTTACTACACAGATCGGACTTGTAGTGGTTTTCCTGTTTTCAGCCTCCCAAACACTGGGATTATAGACCCAAGCTACCATGCCCAGTCTCAATTGCAGTCTCAGCGTGCCCTGGGGGTGGGGCCTGAATGGCAAGCCAGGGATTGAACCTGGTCCCTGCTCCTGTGTCTAACTAAGCAAGTGTTTTAATCCACTGAGCTATCTGGCCAGCCCTGATTTCGTTATTAAGCAACATAATAATTTATCAAAACATTATATTTTACAACCCAAATGTTTATAATTATTATGTGCTAAATGAAAAAGGACCTTTGTGTCTGTTCACTAAATAAATTTCACGCTTTTCCTGAGAGAAGTGTGATTGTTGGGCTACTGATCTCTGGCATCTAGTCAGATGATTTTCAATGCTATTCCTAAGAAAGTGCACAATAAATTTACCATGTTTAGAAATGATAGGATGCCAACAACCACTTATGGATTTCTAAGAGGCACTTAGATAAATTGATGTTTTGTCTTCTTCAGAGAATTATTAAGTGAGCATCAGTATCAGGATGCTGCTTCGTTAGTGCAAAATGACACTGTTTCTTAGACAAAGGAAAGGAATTACTAGGAATATGGTGGGGGTGCTTTTCTGTTTTCATTTTTATTCTTATTTTGGTGTAATCAAAATCATCTGTAAAGAACCAAATGCCTCAGTGTCAGAAAACAATGATTCCTGTTTTAATCCCGTGTCTCTTTAGGAAACTAAGCAGAGCTGGTGCTTCTTGTCTTCAGTCTGTTCAGGCCAGTTCCGCCTGGGTCTGCTCATTGACAACGTGGTATGTTCCAGAACTCTGCACTTTAGCACAGTAATCATGTATCACATTCTTACCAAAATCAACTTATCTCATTTACTTTGCCTATAGAGAAGTTATATTTAGTGCTAGAATGAGTTTTGTTGTGCTTATGATGTACCTTACAGGAAATCCAATTGATCAGAATTTCTGGAAGAAACAAACTACTATAACCACAACACACCACTCATCCCTCTAGGCAAGTGTCCGGGCTCAGATACATCAGGAAAACTTGCATCCTTAGACATATGACTCTTTTATTTATTTATTTATTTTTGGCAGAACTGGGGGTTGAACTCAGACATTTGTGCTTGTTAGGGAAGCGCTTATTCCACTGAGCCATCTCCCTGGCCCCTAACATATGACTCTTACAGTGTAGTTTCAAACCGATACCTTTGGGCCACTATTCTTGTGTTACAGTTTTGGGACTTTGTAACTACTCTTGTTCAGTGGATTTGCTATATTTTTTCTTTGCTCTGCACTCTTAAGTGTGGGGGCAGAAACTTGAGGCAATCGAGTGGGTGGATGTGAAAGACAAAAGAAAAATATGTTTAAGAGATGACAATCTCTTAACATGAAAATTATCTAGGATAAGTTAAACAGTTTCTGTCAAACTCACAGAGGCATTCTGATCTACAAAGGCCCTCGTTGTGTATGGCTAATATTGGCCTTCCCAAAGCACTTGTGCAGGTGCCCACAAGTGGTGTATGCAGAGAAGAGGGAGGTGAAGATACCTCTAATACAAAAATAAATATTTTTGCACTAAGTATGTGGAAAAACAAGTAACAGAGAAAATTGAGATCAGCGAGAGAAGAGGAAAGTAAGATAAAGGCTAACATAGAACAATATATATTTGTAGCAGATAAATACTTTAATATAGTCAATGTTAATATTTAACCTCAGTATTAAATATAGAAATTAGCATTATAGAGAATAAACATAAATATAATGCTAATACTAAAATAGCATTAAACTTAACATTTTACAGTTCAGTATTTCAAGGGGCTTACTAAGTTTCTCTGCTGAATCTAGTAGCTAATAAAGAATTACAATATCAAGAAAAATAAAAGGTTTTTGGAAAGCAGAATATATGCCTTTCAGTATATAAAGGTATAGGGAAAAGGAAGTAGCTAAACCTGGAAAAAGTCAAACACAAAGTAGAAATCCTTATCTTAAAGACTGTAGTTTTTTAAGGTGTGTGTGTGTGTGTGTGTGTGTGTGTGTGTGTGTGTGTACGTGCATGCAGGGTCTCACTGCACAGCTCAGATTCCTACTGATCCTCCTGATGTCTGCCTCGCTAGTGCTGGGATTACAGGCATGCACCACCACGCCTGGACTACAACTGCACTTTTTAATTCAAGAAAAATATAGTCAATTCTAACTTAAGTTGTCCGAAGTCATTAAGACCTAATTTATAGATCACAGATGCATTTGGAGGTGATTGTAATTATGTACACTCAGCTGTTCTTACTCTGGTTAGAGTTGAGACCCAACAAGTTTGCAGCCCTGCTGGAGCAGTGTTTTTCTAGTTCTCTAAAATGTGATATCAGCGCTATATCGGGTGAAATGTCTTCTAAAAGAACCCAGTTTCTGTCTTCTATCTTTCTTGGAAGTCTTTAACTCTAGCCCCTTGTCTTGGTGATAGCGATACTCAGCCAAGTTTTTCTAACTCTAGCCCTTTCCTTGTGAATACTTCACACTTGTCAATGTTAGATTAGCCCTTGTAATCCATTACCTGGTGCACCTCAATCCTAGTGATCTGTAACTTTCAGGTTCAAAACAGTAGGCCCCTCAAGGTCCCGTCCAGGCTTATGTAACCTCCTGCTGGACCCAACAAGATCATCCTCCCAGAATTTGCCTCCAGGAAGTAGAGAATCATTGTAAAGTCTCTTGAATTTAAGGGCACATCACCATGATGTGAATCCTTGTCTCATTTGTAGCAAATATAACTTCCGGAAGCTAACTCATGCTGCCTCAGTAAGTCACCTCTTCAATCTGGTTGGAAAAGTTATTTGAAAAACCTCCTCTTTATGACAAAGTTGAATAAAACGAAGTGCAATTATTGCTACAGAATGCCTAGCCATAATTCATGCTAAATAAATGTTAATATCATTATAAAATTTTTATACTGGATAACTCTGTTTAATGTAATCCCTTCTTCACTAGATTTGTGTAAGACTTAGATTTCTTCAAAGTCTTATAAAGTGCCCACTTGAGGCATGAAATGGGTTAGCCACAGTCCCCATAACATCTAACCTGTGTTTGCTCCTAGATATTCAAAATACATTTTCTTTAATCAGCATTCATTCTCCAGAGAGATGCTACGTGCCTATTTAAGGGTCCACAGAAAGTTGCACTATACTTTTAATGTTTGAAAATGACAGATTTTGAAGTTTTTTCACCAGTGTCTATGGGCACAATGTGAGACCTGTCACAACCCAAATGTTATCTTATCATGTGTGAGCACAGAGACTGATGTCTGGATGTTGGATATAGATCTATTGGGGAACTATAGTTGTTAGTAATGTTTCAGGATTGGATGGATTAGTCTGTGTATACTCCAGAACTTTAGGAATCTAGGCCTTCATCAGACAATGTACATATTCCACAGAAACCCTATATATGTTCATGTAAAATTTCTAGTGATTTTATTTCAACTGTCTTTCCATCTTGGTTTACTTTCACACTGAAGAATAGTCTTGTAGATGCAGACAGCTCGGCTGTGTGAGGCACTAATTTTGTGCTACCCCAATGATCAGGTTCATCACTTATAACATCAATGATACGTGTGGCTTTTTCATTCTTGAAAATGGAATAAACTGCAGATTAAATTGAACACATTTCCTTGCTTAGTCACACATATTAGTGGTAACAAGAAATCTATCAAAAGCTACCAAAATTTAAGACATTTCTGATATTCAAAAATATCCTTAATTTTGAAATATACCTTCTTCATAATAACTACTTCAATCACTGTTGCTTCTCTGATAAAAAGAATATAAAGAGCCTGGGTTCATATCTAATCCATGGACTCACTTAGAGGACTCTGTTCAATAATTTGGAGAGGTTTTACTTTAAGGGAATGGGATTATTTAATGACACTGTTTTAATATTAGACACTGGTTTATATCAGACTCATGCTAATCACCACTCTTCTGCATGCCCCAAAATGAAACTCAGCTTGTACAGTTAAATGTAATGTTATACATGACACAAGAGCTAAAATATCTAGTGTAATAAATAAACACAAGGTGATGCTGTTATAAGTAAGGATGACATCATTTAAGTCACTGAGAAGTATGACCTGAGATGAATTCTTTCCATCTTGAAAGGGCAAATGGATTATATTTGAGGATATTATATAGAATGCTAAAAGTTAGTACTACATCAGCACAGATGCACACAATCCTCAAAGATTCTATCATATGACCTAAATACCATGCAGAACTATTTTCTTACAAGGATTAACATCCTCATGTTGTATAATTGCTTATAAAGTAATATTCTTGGAGACAAATCACAGCTAAGATGTAGCCAATATTGTTATAATTATGTATTAATGTCAGAAGAGTATCTTAAATATCAATGAAGAAAAATTAAAAATAAATATAGAAGTTCTTTATATCTTATAACCTTTTAATTTTATTAAAATCCACTTTTTATTTCCAGTTCTCTCAAGCCACAGTGCCATTTAATGTATGTATTTTCTGTATTTGCATTAGAGTAGCATAAATATGTATACATTGAAAAGGTCAATAGAACTACATGGAGACATCTGAGGAATTCCTATCCCAGTTATCCTCCTTGAGATGGAACTATTGCAATTCAACTATATGTCTAAATTGATATGGTTGTCTGTCAACTGCATTGGTGATACAACTGTTAAACCATCTACCAAAGTCCCACAACAATAGGAATAGAAATATCAAAAGACAAGGTCTTCAATAGAAGGATAGGAATATAATGCTCTATTTCTAATTTGAATTGTAATAGATTCTCTGAATAAAATTCTATACCATAATTTTCATAAAACAATATTTCTTTTTGGTAAAATCAACAATTTTTAAGGCCTTGAGAATTTTGATGTGTTAGTATTTAAAAAGAAACATTTACTTCATTTTGTTTCCTTGTCCTAAGAGATATTGTTATCCATGAATCACTACTAAGAGCTTTTCCCCTAAGAGCTACTCAGATAATAAATAGTCAGAAATACAACTGGATTGAGTAGTGGGATTTGACAGCTCTGGGTTAACATTCAACCTGGAGCTCAGTTTGCTAGGAAATATCATGAGAAAGTTCTTGATTTGTAGTCATCTTACATGTACTGTACTTATCTCTCATTTTTGTTCAGGCATAATTTGACTGATGGGAAGATGTATAAAAGGCAGTAAGCCCGAGGGAGGAATGACACAGAGAATGAGCTCTAGCATTCCTGTTGTAGGAGCCACATCCTCAGCAGTGCACTGTGCATATGATCATTTTAATTCTTCTTGGAGGGTCTATTTTAAAATGACTATTAACAAAAACTCATGCCATTCCAGACTTGAAGAAGTATAATAATGTGACATCCATTAGTTAGATAATCAATGTTTTAAAGGACAAATTATTTCCTGTATGGCATTTGGGATGCTCAAATTTTAGAAAGTTGAGTGATTAAAATTTCTGAGATCACAGAAAATTTATACATCCTCTGCCCAAAATGAGTTTGAAAGGTGGCTAAACTAATGGAGAAGTTATATTTAAAAGTTTAATTTATTATACTCTAAGTAATTTAAATTAAAATGCAACTAGCCACATGTAGCTACCCTACTATTTGAATCAAAGCAATTTTAGAAGTTACACACAGAAGTAACAAAGATTTTTTATACAATCCTTAATTGTATCAAAAGATACATGAGTATGTACTAAAATTCATGACGTGTGATTGCAAGAAAGTGTAAATTACAAATAAATCTACTGTTCACCAGTTGAAATCATATCAAGCTTAGTCTACTTAATATAAAGTCTTTTCCATGTTATGGTTTTAAAAGGAAGAGGAAAGAAAGAAAACCTAAAAGGACATAGTCAATTGCTTCTGTGTTCTGTAGGTAGCATGTATCTGCACTACACTATCTGAAAGCCACAAAAAAACCAGAATGGAGAATGAAAGACACCAGCCCTGATATAACTACAAAATACAGCCAGCAGCACTTAATGGAAAGAGAAGACATGAAGACTGAAGAGGAGTGGCTTTCACTTCCAATGCTATTCAGAATATGAGGCGCCTGAGTCAACAATCTGATAAAGTAGAAATTTTAAAATGTGTTTTGCCAGAATGATAGAATGCAAACACAGAACACAGGAATCCTGAAGCTTCCAGGGCCCTTAAATACTATCCTCTTCAACTGTCCTGCACATACATGAGTGGTCTGAAGCCCACAGAAGGGAAGCGACCTCCGTGTTCCTGAGATAATAGCCGAGCTTGGTCCCAAATCCCCCAAGGTTGACCTCCCTACTCTGACTTTCCCACGCTTCTACAGAGCATTGACTATGTAATAGCCAGAGTCCATATTCATTCCCACTTCCCCCAACTTCTGGTGAGTAAAAAATACAGTATTTCATAAAGATGCTCTACCTAACATGCAAGTTCCCTTCACTACCATGGCATATCTAAGACCATGCAGTTTATACAGTTCACCAACCATGCTGTGGAAAAGGCAGTTACACAAGACAATGTTTTACATGGAGACAATTTTGAATTTGATGTGCCTTCTTGTAGAGAAGCTGCTTGCACTATACTCAGAAATGATATGAGCTTATGATAGTCTCAAGTTTTAGAGCCAATAAATAATCATATTTTTGTTGATTTAATGGAACAATAAAACAATGTTAAGATGAAAGCCAGTAATTATTGATTAAAAAACAAACTGGCATCTCTTTATAGCTAAAACTTAGCTCTATTGTCTAGCTCAAAACTATCATTTTATGGGTAGAAATCTGAGATGGCAGATTTAAATGACTGTGCCAAGTCATAGAATTAGGAGGAAGAACTACATTTGAGGAAGGATTTTGGTCTTTAGGTTCAGCACTTGCTATTAATTTAGAGATCACTATGAAATAGATGTCTACAATCAGAAAAGGGAGGAAAGGATGATTATTCTGCCCATGTTATATTTCTTTTAAAACTGATATTTTCAGTTTGAGTAATATTTTGATATAAGATTTCTCACCCCTTTTCAATTTTGTGGATTAATGATAGAAGAAAATTATGTTTCCGGAGCTACAAAAAAAGATCATGAAATAAATTTTCTTTATTGCTTGAGTTTTATATACTTTCTAAGTTCTCAGATAATATTCTACAGATAAATGCCACACTACTGCTGATAAAAGCAAAAGATAAATAACACTGCACATTTTAAATATCACGTACTTTGGATTTTATACTGTGCTCTTTTGAATGAATCTATAAAAGGAAGAGAAAAGGCTAAATAAATACAGTGACAGGGCTTACATTCTGGTGCTGCTGGTCTTGTTGATGATCACAGATTTTCCTGTTTGATCCACATTGTGATCTAATCCAAAGTAAGCTGCCACCCGATGGACAAGCATCCTCTGATATGATGACATCTGAGGGAACTTTTTATAATGATTACTGGAACAGAGTTACCATGGAAAGTAGAATCAGCATCTTCAATTCTTACCCAACATACATTTTACAGGTATAGGTATGAAACTATTACTCTTTCATCCAAATTGCTAAGTACATTTCAGTTCTGAAAGAACTTAATGCCCTTATTTCCAGACAAATTTCACACTTATTATAGATTTATTGGTTAAGCTACAATAAATATCATTCTTTCATAGCTGCACATTTCTCTTGCCAAAGAAAATTTAATGTCTGTTGGAGGATATTCTATTTTAGCCCATGATACCTTATCAGTGGAGCCAGGCAGAGGACAAATGATACGACATAGTATGTGATTGCAGATGCCTATCTGGAGATGTGTTATTACTGGGTTTACACTGAAAGCAGCACAATTATTTCCAGGCATAACTGACTGCAGCCAGCTGGAGCCCATTAAAAAATAAACTATAATAAAATGAAAGGATTGCTTCTTGCTACAGCTACTCTATGCTAATCAGTGGCCCCCTGTTTATGTCCATTTTTTCAGGAGTTTAACAAGCAGGAGCACACATGATCCAAGGAACAATTCCCATCAACATATGACTCCCAATTCCAATATCACTGCCATTTCACAAATCAGGAAACACATTAAACAATGTTCTATCTCCCCGTAAATCTTTCCAGAAATGAATAATTTAACCCAAATGCAAAACTAAGACAAGTCATAAAATTAGCCAGCATTGTAATTTAACATACTTGT
This sequence comes from Ctenomys sociabilis, assembly GCA_004027165.1. Lineage (NCBI taxonomy): Eukaryota > Metazoa > Chordata > Mammalia > Rodentia > Ctenomyidae > Ctenomys > Ctenomys sociabilis. The sequence continues at coordinate 24,156 of PVKA01019342.1, forward strand.
TGTCACCAATGAAATCAATAATTTCCTGCTCCATTTTCAATAGAATCATTCTGTCCCTGCAAAATAAATATCCAAATGAGAGGTTTTGTGTATTTTGAGTTTCCCAAGGATAGAAAAAAATTTTTTTTTAAAGTATGGAAGCAATTATTACAATGTATGTGATTAGAAATTTACACCTAAGGTTCTTTTTTTTTTTTACTTTCTTGAAATATGCAGAACATTTTATTTACATATTACTTCATTTTATGGGTGTGTTGCTTTTAGTTATGTTCATAATGTAGAACACTGCATGTTTACTTTTGGAAACTGGTGTAGGTACTAATTTTGCTCATTTTCTATCCCCTTAGCCACTTCATTCCCTCCCACTGTTCTTTGATCCCTTTGCTTTGTCCACGGTTTTTTTTCTGGTTTTCTATGTTGACAGTTGTTATTTCATCTCATTTGTCAAGTGTTGTATAACACAGTCTTTAAATATTGTGGTCTTCATGTTAATTATATCAATGTTTTAGAATCATAGAAGAGGACAAGTAACATATTTTAAATTAACAGGAAACTGGAACCAAATATAGCATGAGCACTGAGTATAATACTTGATCTCTAAATTCAAGAGATCAGGAAGTGCTGAACCTGGAGACCAAAATCCTTCCTCAAATCTAGTTCTTCCTATAGACTGGCCTATAACAGTATTAAAATAAAATAGTCTTATCACACTGGTGATTTTCATTATCTACTTTTTGCATTTTAGGATCTCTCTGTGACTAGGAGCATAAAGCTGGTACACTCTAATTTTTCATTGCATGACTAAGCAAAAATTATGATTGTAAACAATAAATCTGTAAACTATTAACAAGAAAAGAGAAAACACAAGAGATAGATTAAGAAGTTAGGGAAGGTATCTCTTTTTTAAACTGTCTTCTTAAACATGTTCAGATTAATAACATTGAAATGTTCTGTTCACTCTAAAAATAAAGGTCTATTAAATTATTTACCTGGAATTATTCTTTAAAGTATTAATCAGAAACTCATGTAAATCTATGCCTGTAGAATCCGTATATTCTTGACTGCAATCTGAAACAAATAGCAGAGTGATGCTGTCAGAAACAGTAGAAATGGTGGTAGAAAAGATTTTCTCAACTGTTCTCATTTCCTTCCTGTTCAGGTAAATTCTAGATGAAGTTATTGATATGCAAATACATATTTCAAAACTAGATACATGACAGAATGTAATAAAAATAAATGTGAAATTTAAGGATTAAAAATTCTTGAGTAGGAAAAGACCCAAATGTCAAGAGAGGAAGTGGCACCAGTTGGGTTGAGTCAAATGTCCTGTGCTCACCTTGTGCGGCAAATCAGTGCAGGCACAGACTGCTCAGGCAGGTGCTGCCTGCATGAGAGAGAGCTGGAGAGCCCGTGAGGCTGCCGCCTCCCCTCACACAGAGAAGGTGCAGGTAAAACTTCTCTCATAATTTTAGTAACATCAATTTTAATCAGTGTAAAACAGAATACTCAGTACTTTCAAGTCTTTCTGATCTCTTGGTGTTAGATAAAATTTAGTTTCTATCACCATTTTAGAAATCTGAACTTCTTTAGGTTTGCATGCATCTTGAGTTTTAGATATTTATTTGCACAAACAATCATAGTGTGTAAAAATCGGATCACAGACCATGATTTCAGCAGCAGTAATTATTCCTGAATGGATTAGATGTCTAATTTTTTCTTGGTTTCATTTAAGAAACTGTATCAAAGGTCATTATTCATGACACAGTTCTTTTCAACTTAAAGTTTTATTTTGTATAGTGTTATGCATAGCAGCAATTCAAAGGTGCTAGATTATAGGATTGCATATTTAGGAAGAACAACTTTTGGGTAGAATTCTATTTATGGAAGTAGAGTATGTATTTTCAAAATGAGAAATTATATGCCAGTATATCAGCACAGAGACGAAAATCATCTGTGCCATGTAAAGTGTTAATCAGGTTCCAATGACACACATGTCTGTGCTTTAGGGAGCATATCATTTATACAGAGGGTGCTCTTAATTCAGGAGCTACCATCTTTATTTTTTGGGGGGTACTGGGGGTTTAACTCAGGACCTTGTGCTTGCTAGACAAGCGCTTATTCTACTGAGCTATCTCACTGGCCCAGTGCTACCATCTTTAAAGTTAAACATTAGAGTTAAGATGTCAAACTGGGCATCATTACTGTTTACCAATTCATACAAATTGGTCTAATAAATGAAAACAGATTCAGAAATGCTCATTTGTACAAACATACAATTAAAAGTAGGAGATTCAAGTTTGAATCCAAAGAAACATATGATCCTAGAAATAACCTTTATAACTACACAAATAGTGGATCATGAACAGAAAAAAACCATCTTTTAGAAACACTCATCAGTATCAATATAAAATTATGCACAGTTGTTGGGAGGTGATTTGTACGTGCAGTCTATAATGCACCTTGGGACTTCACAGAAGCCAAACTGAGGCAACTGAGGAAACATTTTCACATTCACCTTTTGATAACATTCTGATCTTGGGCTTTTCAGAGGACTTATCTTTGTTTTTATCCTTTTCTTTTTCTCTTTCAGAGTCATCTTTCCTAGGTTTTTCCTCCTCTTGTAGGCTGGGAAAACTGGAAAGCTGTAAATGAATTGATTCCTGTTGGGGAAAAAATATAATAATTTAAGGCCGGATATAATAATCTCTGGCTGGTTTTCATTTTGCATAGAGGTTATTAATAAAAAGAAAATGAAAGCCAGGTGCAGATCTTTTTTCTTAAATGGTAAAAAATTAAACCTGTCAGAAAATAATTGCCCTTTAAGGTGAATTGAACTTCAGAAGTCAATGGGAAGTCAGGAGAAACACCTAGAACTGAAACTTTGCTTCATGAATATTAATCTTAACTAAGTTAAGTTCCTGTAGATCACAATGCTGGATTCTTCCACAGGTTTATTTTTAAATACATAAGAGAAACTCCTCTATCAGTAAGATTGCATCAGAGTCCCTGTCATGTATAAAAAGGCTTTTGTGGCAATTTTCTCTAACTCTTTACAGGAAGAAACTGGGACAAACACAGATTTTATGAAATATAATCATGGATAAAACAGACACAAAAAGCTCACAATACCCCATTTATAATAGAAAATATATTTTACAGTCCTGTCACCAATGGTTCTCCATACTATGAAATGCCAAACTATACAATTAGGGGAATCTCCCATATGGATTACTTTAATTGTGTATAAATGGCATTGAGAAATCATTTTAACGTATACTTACAATAAAATTGACTTTTAGACAATGCAGCAAGTAGAAATAGAATTTTGAAAATTATAAATTATTTAATCTGTTTTATGTTAATATTATTTCTTTCCAAAATATGATCTTTTGAACAAACACTTGCTATAAGATTGGCCCTCTACAACATTAGAGCAGGGTAAAATTTTATATTTATTTATTTTTTTATAAAACAGTGATTTTTCTTGACATTCATCAGCCAATTGTTTAGTAGTACATTTATTGTTTTGAAGAAGAATGAACCAAATCATGTTTTTAAAGGTATTTTTAATAATGCTATGATTAAAGCTATGACAAATTATACAACATTAAGCCCACTAGTTCTTATGTAATAAATTGCTTGGTAAGGAAACTGTCTCCTACTAGTGATATTAAAATGTACGATGGGGGGGGGAATATTCCCAGTGACTAATAGTGTCTCTTGTGGAAAACTAAGCTAATGTTCTTTCCACATGTGACTAAGATGATGACTGTACCTCCTCTAAGTGTGGCCACTTTGAGATTTATAATGGTTCTTGGAAAATCTGTTAAATAGCCATTCAACAAAAGCTCTGAAGCCAAATTCTGTGCCGAGATTGAAGTAGAAGAAAGGGGTTCACTGTGAAGTCTGGGCTAGAACGAAGTTATCACGTGTGGGGGAAAAGCTTATGATACAGATGATGAAATAATACACATTCTAATCATAAATATTTATCTAAACTGGGTTTTCTGACTTCCTTGTATTTCCCTGGATTAAACATATATGAAATATGCAAAAAATAAGTGTCATTTGATTATAGAGGGTTTTTTTTAAATCCATGATCTGTGGTAGAAATGCCTTTAGTTACAAAGGTTTAGGCAGGTTCTAGTGCTATGATTTGCTTCTGCTTGGTCAGAGAAACACTTGCCTGAACATTTCTGGATGAGAAAGCATGGCTGGGGGTACAGTGGGGGGAAAATCAACTCAGTGACCAGGAGGGGAAAGTGTAGGTAACCAGGCAGTAAAAGTGGTTTCATTGCTTCTTCAAAATGAAGTGACACATCCAGCCTCTGTAAATTTGAACCTATATCCAAGTGGTTGGCACATACATCATAAACGCAAGAGCAGAGGCTACAAGGACATTACCGCAAAAGGATGCACACACCAGTGCATGTGTTGACAAGTAGTGTACTCAGAAAAAACCCTGTCTTTTATATACATAAATATATATTATTGTGTTGAAAGAACACACAAAAGTTCTTTAGAGTTGGTAAAAAACAATCTGTAATTTTTTAATATTTTTATTGATATACTCAATAATAAAATACAAGTGTTAATAAATACATTGATACAGGATAAGTTTATATCCAACAACAGTAAAAGAGTGATTCAAAATGATTCAAGTTGCAGTAACACACTGATAGGTAAATACTATGACGTTAGAAAAGCAAACTTCCTTTAATTTAAGGACAGACTGAGCCATCAGATATGGGGTCTGAGATCAAGTAATACAGGTAGCAAAAGTTTTTCCCACACAGGAAAATGAAGGCAGTTTTCCAAATACTGTGAATATACAAACATTAGGAGAGCCATACAATCCATGTACTGTGTACTTCTGCCATTGTTCTCTGAGATTCAGTCCACACATTTTGTGTCGGTGATATCTAATGAAGACATTGTATATAAGCGCAAAGATCTGCTTCTTTATTGACTAAAAAAGTAGCTTGGCTGCTTGCTTAGATGTGTGCCTGGGTATTTTCTACCAGCCCCCGGCCCCCACCACTCCTCAGCTAGCTAAGGAAAAGCTTGTAGGCCCCAAAACCTCCTACAAAGCTAGTCTTGCTGTCTCAGCTTGGAACCAGCAGGAACAAAGCACCGTTTGCGTCATATTTCTCTGTGCCAACAGTATGGAGCAACTAGACCTAGGTCCAGGCTGGGCACTATGATACAGGTGATCTCTTAGAATTTTTCATCCTGTGCCTTGTCAAATGGGATGCAAAACAGATTAAGTCTACAAGAGGCTGTCCTTCTCTCCCTGACAGTAGAAGTAGGACAACTGGGGTATTACTTCTCCTGGGGGTCTGTCACTCTGCAGAGTTAACATATATTATATGCAGTACATTACAAGCCATCAATCAACATTTAATAATACAAGCTGTGATAGTCACATTATTCCTCCTTTTCAATCTCCATTAAAATAGAAGCACAGAAAAAAATGCTGAAGAAAAGCCACACGTTCTCAGAACCCAAATAAGAGAAAGCATGTGTATGAAACAATAATAGATACTGACCGATACTGACTTTTCATGCCTTATGACGTAAGTGGCATGTTAAGAAAATGAGGCCAGCAAAAAAATACTCTTAAGACAAAAATCCATAAGGAATTTATTTTTGGTCCTTTTAAAGAAAGTGCTCTCAATGCTCTCTGTATTCATGAAGAGAATGTAGAGTATTTCAATGAAAGTAAAAAGAGAAAAAAAATAAATAAATAAGATGAAAATAATGATGTCTTATTCAAATTTCTTTCCCCTGGGCTCTGAAAAATCTAAAATGATTTCTAGACAATGGCTTTTGTCTTGACTGCTCTCAGCCTTTAATAAAATGAGAAAAACTGCAGCAGCAAGACAATTTTTATAATGGCTAACGTAATGCCTACATGGCAAGCAAAGGTAAATATGATGTGAAGTTTTCTATTTTGTCACAGAAGAGTGTTGTCTGAATTTAAATTGCTAGAACCAAATCCTCTTGCTGAAAGGAGGAAAATAATGGTAAGTATATGCAGTGATAGATTAATAACTTCAACTTAATCACAATCAGCTCAGATTCACTTCTGGACAATTTCTGTTCAGAAATCTCCACCTAAGGCCATAGAATCATTTCTCCAAAGTTCAATGCACCTTATTTACTAATTCTTAAGTTTCATATGAGCCATCAGCTGCTTCTTATAGGCAAGTGCATTTTAGGAAGCTGAGAGGTAAGATGCCTCCAATAAGGAAGGAGACCAATACTTAGGATTACATTTGGTTCAACCTTATCAAAAGAGAGCCTTTGAGGAATCTCAGCACTACTGTGCTGCTTTTTTTATTTAAGTTTTTAATCTAAATTCGTTTGAATTCCTTTCCGTTTGAAGTTTTCAGAGAGTCTGGAAAAAAAACAAATGTAATACTCTGTGATAAACTTTTCAACTATTTCAAAATTTCTCATAAGTTAAGGGGGAAGCAAGAAAACTATTTCTCTCTTCAATTTTAATATTCTCCCCCAAAACACCATTAAATGCCGAATTCATCATGCACACAAGGACAGATCCGGCACATGCAGTTAATGATAGGAACAGGGGATGTACCTGATCCTGAAGACTTTCGCCTCCTGGTCTGGCCGATGACTCCTCACAAACCGCAAGACTGCGAGTCAGTTTACCTTTCCCTGCTCCTGACTGAAAGTGGGGGAAAAGAGGGAGAAAAGAAGGAAAATAAAGAAAATAAACAGTATTCTCAGGCTGTCGGACCATCTCTGGATTAACCCAACACTCTCAAGTCAGACTTCCAAAGCCAAGCCCAAGTCTGCTGCCCAGAGTGGTCTGTGTGGGTGGGACACTCCAAATGACTTTGTAGTTGGGGTTGCAAGCAGAGGAGCCCATGAGGGGATGGGTTTAAGCTCATTTTGCCAGTCACACAGGGAAGGGAGAAAAATGGTTGGTGCCGATATTATGAAAATATTAGGAGAAAAAACTGACAAGGTTAACTTTCACTGAAGTAAGTGTGGAGGGGATTTGACTAAGATGATTCAAAATGTAAAGAATGGGTACTGAAGATCAGGATGTGTTTATGTTAAGGCAGAAATGAGTTGGTGAAGGTGTAACATCTATTTCAAATTTCACTTGAAATGAGAACCAAGTAAGTGGGTATTTTTTTGGCAAGGCTCTAAGCATGAAAATAATACCAAAATCATATATTTGTAGCCATTTAGGCTCTAATCTGCTGATTAAAAAGCTTAGAGCAAGATAGAAAGATACTTCTGCACACAATCACTTTTAAAACAGAGTACCAGGACACTCAAGAGCATCAGCACACAGCAAGCTGAAATCTTTCCAAACACTTCAACTCCCATAAAATACACAATTAACAGCCATGATACAGCAACCTGTGGAGCAGCTCAGAAACTTACTTTGGATTTTCTTCTCTCTTGATTCTGAGCCGCCAGTTGCCTCTGTATGTTAGAAACAAAATAAAAGAAAAAGTAAAGGGACAGACAAGTCTCTCTCTCTCTCTCTCTCTCTCTCTCTCTCTGTGTGTGTGTAGCATCATTGCTGTTTATGTAAGAGAGATGAACAATATTAGAAGAAAGATCCAAATACTACAAGGATTCCTCCTTCTCTAGCTCCACAGAACGTGTAGCTTTTGAGTCTCTGCCCTCCTCGCCACTCCAACAAATATAAGAGAACAGAAAACTGACCTTTAATGCTCTGCTTTTATTGGTACACAAAGAGTTAATATCCCTATATTTGGCACCAAGAAAGTCCATACTTACAGCCCATTTGCAAGTTCCATTTCTTTCCACTACCAAATCTCTTCTTGTTGTGTTTATTTGATCACAATTTTATTTTTCCTTCTATCCCTGGAGCTCCCCAATACCAGCCCATTTTGTTGTATTCTGACTCTTTAGCTGCATTTCTATGGCTTAGACTCATTGTGCTGTAACATTTAAACTTTAATCTGCTAATGAAGGTCAAAATAATTATTGTCTTGGCCATTCTTGGTCAACCATGAGTTGAGTTTCTATCTTTCCTGAAATAATAAGTAAATAAGCAAGTACATTACTTTCTTTAAATAAATACATTTAAAAAAAAAAAAAAAAAACTTAACCTAAAACTCCCTTTCAAAGTATGGCACTAAGAGTTCTAGGTGAGCTAGCAATTGGTACACAGACATTCTAGGCAAATTCAGTAAATGAGTGTTTTAAAGTCATTTTTAATTCTAAAAGACATTTCAGAGTATAGCTCAGAAAAAAGGCTAATAATTGAGAAATGAGAGGATTATCACTTAAGATATACTCATTAATTGGTCAAACTTTTTGAAAGAAGAGAAAAAAATTGAAGTATCCTAAGAATAAAGGAAGGGAATAGCACACAGTGATACAAGGAAAAGGGTTTCTCCAGGCTCACCTGCAGCTCCAGCTTTTCTTCTTCATCCAAGCTTTCTGATTTAATTATGCCATTCTCTGGAGTGGCCACCTCCTGCTCAGTCCTTCCTTCCTCCACTATGGCCTGGTTCAGGTCTCCTTGCTCAGACATCCTCACAAATGCAAATTAAAACAACGTCTTATGCCCTAGAAGGTAAGATACCAGAAAATAAAGTCAGTGCAGGTAAGGATTACACTACTGTTCCTGCAATTCATTTCTTCTTTTGTATTCAAGTTCAAATGAGCAACTTAGGCATTCCCACTACTTGTGTACAAAAAGAAGACAAAATAAAGATGAAATCAAATACCCAGTGGACACATAGGTGGCAGGTGGGGATGCCTTCCATAGGTACACTTGTGATCCACCTCACCATCAGAATGGTCAGCAAGTTTTAAACCAAACATGTAACTTCCACACAATTACCAACGCTATACCCCTTACAAGGTAAAACAAGATCAAATTCTTGAGCAAATGTCCCTCAACTTCTGAGTCAAAAGGTGGTACTTATATTCTTTAGAATCTCCATGAGTCTCTCAAAAACAGCTTTAGAGTTTTAATCATGGATTTACTTCCCTAAGTAAAAGAAATATAGAACACTCTACATGGTGCAAAAATCAACTGGGAAGGTAATAATTCAGTATAAATATGGGATCTAATGTTAGCAATAAACCTTTCATGGTCAATATTTTCAGTCTTCAAACTGACAGCTCCATTATTAGAAGCACGAGCATTCTCCCAGATTCCTGTCAGTTGCTGCTGCTGCAAGATTCTGCCGAAGGAAGCCTTTGGCAGGCAACTCTAATGAAGTTATCACCACTGAACTCCAGTACTCCAGGCTTACAATAGACTATAATATACACACCGGAAGTGGCCTTTCAAAATTAAAACCTGTTATTTTTTTTCTGCCATACCTCCTTAAAATCCCTGATACTTCTCCTGAATTGCTGTCAAATGAGGCTTGTGAGTAATTTGACATTTAATTAATCCTCACTTTTTTAAAGCAATGAGCAAGTAAGGAGGGAGAAGAAAACAACAAAGTAAGATAGAAAGGAGGGAGGGTCTAAAAGGAATGAAGCAGAAAGAAAAAACAAACCTGTAACTTAGAAAGTCAATTATTTCTCAAAAATTCCAGAGTAACGACTGTTTTATTCTCAGTCATTGCAACGGTAATTATTGTTGGACAAATAATACATTGATACATTCTTTGAAAGTATTTCATTGTCATTTAGTAACTTGGAAATTTTATTTCTAACAGGAAATAAGAAACGGGAAAAATTGACACCATAGCAATTTTTATTGCAAATTTGCTAAAATCTACCATGACAGAACAGATGGTAAGTAATGATATCTTTAAAATACACAGGCTCATTTGGCAAAGGATTGTGGGAATGTAAAAAGAAAAGTTTTCCCAAAGGATAATAGTTTGGTCTGAGAGTGAAATGAGTTATGTTTCTAAGTTTGAGATGTTTTGTCATTGATTTTTCTCAAATTTTAGTCACGCTCAGTGTACGTGGTTAACAAAATTTAAAAATTGGTTTCCAATAGTTAACAGCTTGTTTTTTCACATTTTAGATAGAGGGAGGAAAAATAACTTCCTGTTGCCCTAAGTCATTTTTTAGAGCATTTCAATAAAACAGATTGCGACCGATTTAAAATTTACTGAACAGACCGAGTTCTGATTTTGCAAACAACATGCAAATGTGGCCCTGATCTTGATCGTGTCCGGCAGGGTTACAGTCAGTGAATTATTCCACACATAAACAGGCACACTTATGTAATAATAAAATATGGACGAGACGAAAGCAGACCTTTACCTGTCACGCAGAGTTCCTGCTGTAGGTCTTGGCGACTTATTAGCGGCTTCTGTCGTTCTACACCGGGAAAATCCACACAAATGATCAGAGGCAGCTGGAGTCCCATGTCCCCATTAACAGTGTGGAACGCCCATCTCCACGAGGTTCCCTTACACACTTTGACACATCATCGCCAACCTGGAAAAAGATGAAAAGTAAATAACAATTGTAATGATCATGGCAGGGCGAAGGACAAAACAAATGAGACGGGGTTTCTAAGACTAATGACCAGCTTCCAGCAAATCACGTTCACAGCTCCACTCAGTTCCACCTGTCTCAAGCTGCCTGCTTCTTCTCTAATGAAGGCTACAGCCGGCTGTTCAAGTCAGAGCGGCACCCACGCAAGGAGCTAAAATTAACAAATGCATTATGCACCGAAGATTACTCACTTCAATTTTAACCTTTTTTAGTGAAATCTCGCACTTTGTATTTAAAAAAAAAAAAAAAAAAAAAAAACAAGCAAGCTTGTGTGTTTGCCTCAATGAGAGTCAAGATTACCTATGAACAAATCTTGTTTCCTTTTCTTAACCAAAGTCTTTGTCTTAATTGTACATTAATGTTATACACTTTATTACTGTTCCTGTGACTGGTTCTTTATGAAAGTTTCCTTAATGAAGAATATTGAAATGTTTTGATTTAATGATCCGTTATCTAAAGTTTTTAAAATTAGACAAGGTACAAGAAAAGTTTCATAATGGTGTGGCTGCGAGAGCTTTCTTTCCACTCACTGCTGGGGGAGAATTCCTAATGTTCTTGTTTCACGGTGCAGCCCACTACACCCATCCCTCCCCATCAGGAGCCAGCTGAGTATTCTGCCTGACAGCAAAGAAACATTGTCAGAGGGATTCAACAGACTGGCAAGCTCCTAGCCTGTTGCAAACAATCCATGCTCTAATATGCACTTTCTTTTTCTCACAATTCCTACAGGAACAGCAGCAAAGACAGCTTGAATACAAACATAGAGATGGGCTTCTAATAACATTTGCCACAGCCAAGCTGTATTTCTTTTCTTTTTGCTCTAACTTCACTTGAATGTTCATCCGATAGCTCAATAGCACATACGCATCTTCTGCCTTGTTCCAGCCTATGAAAATACTACAGGCATCCCAGTTATTTCCTCTGAAGACTGAAAACTCTCTTTCTCCTAGCTATCCCTTCCCCAAAAGTTGGTATGAGCAAGGCTGGATCCTCAAAACATACTACTGTGGCTATAATAACAAACTGGATTACAAAGCCATTTGTTGTGCAAGAGGAACACACATGCTAAAGATTCAATCATTTGAATGGATAGCCAGCCTTAAAATATGTGTCTTTTGTTACAAGAAGTTATATACTTTTTGAGTGATGAGCAATCATGAATACAGAGCAAAATGAATTGCTAATGAGCAAAATTTAATTTTTAAAGTTTGCTCATTTTTATCATGGCTACTATAGCTTAAATATTAAATATCATGTATTAAATTATGATCGATGTAATTAATAAACCCATTATCTAACATGTCTCAGAATAAATATCAATAATATATGGAATTACCAAATGCTTCTTGAATTCTATTTTCCTCTTCACAAGTTGAATGAAGTTGTCCACAATTATTGCAAGTCTGTTACCTTGTTCTTTCTATTATATTTGTATAGGGAATTTAATCCACCAGGAGAATAGCAATGCAGCTTCAAATCTAAGCCTTAGAAACACCATTCCAGCTTCAGTAGGAGGATGCAAGATATAATTCTCTCCATGAAGAAAGAAACAACAAACTGATATTCATGTAACTAGCTCAAGTGCTAACAGCCTGGATATATGGGTGTGCGTAATTACCAGGACACATTTTGAAATAGCACTGAGCTCTGAAGCCAGTGAGGTATTATTGTTGCATGCCTGAATCATAAAGTCATCATCCACCAAGATAAAAGTGAATATGGGCATATGGCAGTGAGCAGAGAGGAGCATATGGATCACAAATATTTTTGTAACTGGTTAAAATTGTTCTCTTTGCTGTGACTGCAGTGCCAGGAAATCAGCTCTACTCTAGTTTCTCTTCTCCAGACTAACCTCACTCTTCCATTACCATTCAATCTGTCTGCTCCAAGTTTAATCATTTTCATAAAGAACAAAAAGCTATGTATAGCAAATTTTTTGCAATATTTCTGTGAAAACTCTGACAAAATTTTATTTTTATAATTAGAATAATGAAAGAGGAAGGAGGAGACAATATACAAATAGGCCAAATAAAAGTTACTCTAGATGTTCTGGTGAAAACAATACTATAACCATAGATATGAGGACATCACTTAGCTATTCGCAACAAAGAAAATGACTATAATAATCATGGCTTTATGTCATACGTATATTGTTTCTTTAGATTGACTTAGAGTTAAAATAAGAACAAATGGGGTTATGTGTATGTGAAAAATGGAATGACAAGATGGGCACAATGAAAGCCTTTCACAATGACCACCACCAAATTGTGTCCTAATTGTGTGTGTGTGTGCATGTGTCTGTGTACTTCACATACTGTATTGTCTGTGTATATTATTACTGTACATTAATTACTGTGCTGCCATGCAGGCATATAGTATTAGGATCTGACTCACATTCCAGCAGGGATTTAAGTTCTCAGAGCGTATCTAAATGGGAAATTAAAACTGAATTCTGTTTGCACATAGTAACAGTCCTCTTATTTGTCACCTTCTTTTCTTTACATGAAACATTAACTGACATGACTAATCTTCTCCAAAATCAATATAGATTCTTTATAACTAAGCAACACAGTCAGGTTTTACTTATTTGCTCAGTTGAAATGTTTCTTCCATATACACTGTCCTTTTGTTTTTAGCTATCCACAGTTCTGCAAATTAGAACCACTTGCATGGTATAGCAACAGTAGTGGTGTATCAATTTGTCACATAGGGTTTATAAATACTTCAAAGTCATTTAAGCAAAGATGCAGCAGATACTCAAAGCATTTAATATTCAAAATGAATTTGAAGATATTGGAAGACAAAGTTTTTGAAATGTAATCCTTGAAAATAATAGCACCATAACTATCTATATGAATTATGTTAGACTTTTATAAAAATTAAAAATAATCAAGAGGCACAATGGGATGAGCAGAGTACATAGATCAATATGTTTACCTTTAACAAGTTTAAAATTTGCCCAATGTGACAGAAAATGTCAATGAGAAATTTTCACATAAATTTGATTCCCTGAAGAAAAAGTTTTGTATTTAATTATAAAGGTCATTCAACCAGGAACTCTTTAACTGGACTCCTTTTGATCTACAAAATGCAGAAGTATTCTATACATTTATTTTTTATTTAGCATAGGGTCCACAGGGTCTCAATACACAGATCGGACTCCTGGTGATGTTCCTGCTTTCAGCTTCCCAAGCACTGGTATTACGGGCCTGCACTACCGCTCTCAGTCCCAGTCATCTCTCAGAATGAATGCCCTGGGGTTGGGGCTGGCATGGCATGCAGGGGATCAAACCTCTGCCCTTGTGTCTGCCTAAGGAGGTGCTTTAACCTACGGAGCTGTTTGGCTGGCCCTCTATAGAATTCTTGAGCTATCATAAAAAATGACAAAATTACCAGAAAACTATTTTGGAGGAAGAATTTAGGATGGAAAGCACCCATTTAAGAAAGAGGACCAGGATTTCAGGGAATTGAAATATTTTACATAAACATTCTTATTTATTCTTGAACTAAGGGCCAAGCAGTCTTATTTATTCTTGACCTAAGGGCCACAGTACCTGACATGTAGACTTTTACCTTTGCTTTAATTGAGATAAGAAAGTAGTCTAGAGCTACATTTCGCAAATTCCAACAATGAAAAGAATGCCTGAAAAGCTGAGAGGACAAAAGCAGCTCCACAATAGTAAGAATGCCTTTAAATCTAAGGGAGATATGATATCAGTAAAAAAAAAAAAAAATCTAAATAAAATGTTCTTACCCTCAGCATTTCATTTCCTCATTCTTTCAAGGAGATTGCACCACCTTTTACTAGATACAAAGCTATTCTACCCTGGAACATTATATTTAGGCCAAATAACACAATCTCACTTTGATTTTTTTTTCAGTTATTCTTACTCTTGTCATGATATCTCTAATGGAAATCTTTCCTTAATCTAAATAATAGATTCTTCAGGGTATCTCAGGAAGGATCCATATATTGTTTACACTGCTCTACTATTTTCTTTTCTTTTTTTTTTTTGTGGATCCAGGGATTGAACTCAGACCCTTGTGCTTGCCAGAGAAGCACTTACTCTACTGAGCCATCTCCCCAACCCTGGTCTACTATTTTCTTTCTTCACTGGTCTACTATTTTCTTTACCACTGTATTTCTTTGAATATAGTATGAAAAAGAAACAAACAGTAAAACTATTATGGGAAATATATTCCAAAAAAGTCGAAGTCAGAAAAATAATAATACAAGAGACAAGACTAATATTCTGCTTTAAAATTTTCTTCTGCTACACTGATGATCATGACATATACGTGCCTAGACTAATTCTATAGATAGCACCTGCTATGGCTGGTATTTGAATTACATAGATATCAAATAAATTATATTATCATATTGGCAATCTGGCTTGTGTAACATCAATTTTGCTATTCATCTATACAATCTGGACACTATTACAAAGGGATTAGTTAGGGACATGTGATATTCAAGGAACATTTTCACCTGTTTTAGTATAAGGGGCTGAGAGATAGTTCTGTGGAATAAGTGCTTGCCTGGCAAGTGCGAGGTCCTGAGCTTGATCCTGGTACTACTAAAAATGAATAAGTAAATAAATAAACCTGCAGCTCTATTAGTATCAGTGCATGTGGAGTCAATATGATCTCCGCAAAGGATAACAAACGCTACTGCTCACTGAAAAACGTAACCCTATAAATACTGTCCCTCAAAAACTTACTTGGGACATGGACAAGGTATCATACAAACTCCAGGTTGTCAATAAGCAATCTGGATGAGGGAGATGAATGGAAAGGAGCTCCTGGTTGATAGCTGTGTCATTCCATTAGACCAGATTTTCTGTGTATTTTTCATTGCAAATAAAGAAAAATAACTAGCCAAAATCAGTGACACAATGACTCAAGTCAATGGCCCCGCTGCCATGTAGGAAATAAGGTAAGACCACTGTAACTAATCCAAGGGCTTCCAGGTGGCCTCAGTTTTTATAAATCATGCAGTCTAATCACTGTCTTGTATTTCCAGCACAATTCTATTGAGAGACTATGCATGATTTAATCATTCAAACTATGATGTTATCAACCATCAGCCAGGTACAAGCTCTGTTAAAGCTGAAAGTATACAGAAAAACTCTGAGCTGTGAAGAATCTTGTGATAAGCTATCTGCTGATGCTCAAAATCTGGTGATTTAAATAACATCTACCACTGAAGAGTGGCAGAGCTGGCTTGAAAAGTTATTTTGACTTGGGGAGTACAGTTCTTTTCAATTATTCTTATTCTTGTCATGATATCTCTAATGGAAATATTTCCTTAATCTAAATAATTGATTATTCAGGATATTTCAGGAAGGATCCATACATTGTTTACAATGGTCTACCATTTTCTTTCCTCAAAAAGAAACTCACAAACTGTACAGAAACTGCATGAGCATATCTTAGGTTGATGGCATGTGTTCTTACTTCCCTGGTCTTGTCCCAAAAACTTCACTTCAGAGATATATTTGAACTTCAAGACACTTAGCTCAATCTAAAAATTTGAAATCCCATAAACCATCGCAATAAGAATACCCTAATTTTGTGTGCTGGCTGTCTGCTCAATTTCCTGCTTCCACCCCTAGGGCTCACTGTGCAAGGTTTTTCTGAGGTCACATGAGAAATTAAGTTTGTGCGATTCCCAGATGATGTAGACCCAAGCTTTGAGGAAAGTGTGATCATTATTAAGTATGAAATGATTAATTAGAATCTATACTGATAGAGAAGGACAAGCAGCAGTTGGAAGTGAGTTCAACAAATCCTCAAGCAAAACACCAGGTTCTCACGTTGAAGCAGAAGTAAAGTGAAACAAAATTTCCAAAATCTTATACACGTGAGATCTTGAAGATAATGACACTTGACCTTGCAAAAGCAAAACATGATTCAATGTGTAGACCTCCCAGGAATCTCAATGAGTTACAGAGTTAGCCTGCATATTTCTGCCACTATCATTGCACTGCAATCTCCTATGACGAGCATCTGTATTTTAAGGATGGGAAAGGAAAGTGATCCCCAAAATGATATACTTGCTTGATTTAGGATACTAGGATTTCTGATTCCAAATTCATTTACGATGATCTGAGATAATACTTTAAAATCTATTCTTTATCTGTATGCCAAAAACCCATGATTTATTTTCAGTTACCTGTATTGGGGATACCCTGTAATAGAATAAAGATGTCTCAAAAACTTCACATTTTCCAATCTAGTTGAAAGAATGTAGAATGTCAGAATGTAAAATTAAGCACAAAGAGAAAGGGTATTTTAAAAGAAAAGAGAAATATGAATTTTAAAAATATAATTGGCATATCTGACTTAAACTTTTCTCCTTCATTCCTATGAAAAGTGATAAAAACATCTGTCATTTCAAAACAATGAAACTTAGGAGCTATGACTCAGTTATGGGTACCAAAGTGGGAGATAAATGTTTGAGTTATTAAAACATTTCATATAGAAAAGAAGAAAGGAAGATACTTACAGGCAAACTGAATGAAAGCAAGTGGATGAGTCGTTTTGCTAGATCTTTGACATGGTCATAAAAGTCATGTTTATCTCTCTATGTAAATTAGGAAAAAAGAAGTTTTCATTACTATGAGGTCTTTGATTTCCTATGTAAATACTTATGTTTGATGCTATAAATGAATATTTCATGCTTTAAAGTTGCCTTCTGAGAATTGCTATTAGCAAATTTTTCATTACTCAGTCTAATTAAAAGGAATCAACATACAAGTTTAGATTGATTACCCATGACCCAAGCCCCCTCCACCATAGGGAAAACAGTGAAAGAATTTTCCCAAGGATCAAAAAAAAAGAAAGAAGGAAGGCATTCATTAAAAATACAAAGTCAGATTGTGGATACATAGGATCTGTAACTATGTGAGCCATGACCAAAAGAGGTATATTCTTTTCTCAGAGTGGGGAGAGGGAGCAAGGGCAGAGTTTATTTTAGCATAAATATATGCTGCTGTCCTAAGTAAAGCATGTAGAATTTCAGAAGGCATATAAAGAGAACTTCTAGTTATACAGGGTAGTTCTAAGCTACAATTTTGTGTTAACATCTTCATAGGAAGCTTTTTCTATGCAATTCAGCAATAAAACAACACCATCTTTTCTTGAGTAGTAACTACCCTTTATCGAATGCTTATGACAAGAGTAATTTGGTCATGACTGTTTTACGTAGTTATCATATTTTATTGTTACATCAACTACATGTATTTGTTGCCAGCATACAATAAGGAAGAGAGTGAGCTGCCTGGTTGCAGCCTCTCTTCAGTGTTCAGCAGGCTGCCTGATCACACATTCAGCAGTCACTGGATGCTTCTGGAGTCAGCGATGCAGATGAGGCATCAACAAAGTTTAAAATTTGAACATTTCCTTTTGCATTTCTGCTTTTCGCTTGTTATACTAGGGAGACTATATGATAATTACACATGTGTGTCTGGTTTATTTCACTTATGAGTATATGTTCAAGTGGCATCCACTTCAGTATAAATGCTTCAAACTTATCATTCTTAATAGCTGAGTAATACTCCATTATATAGAAATACCACATCTTTTTCA